>ML436886.1:0-79616 GCA_005239525.1 Nicotiana knightiana | reverse complement strand
GTTTCCATTTCCAATTCACCTACACATAAAATAAACCCCATTAGGCACATACGACGTGTATTTTTATCATTAAAGCACATAAAATGCAAGGTATATAATGCTTAAAATCATGAATTCTAGCCACGCATCAATGAGTCACTCCACAATTTAGCAATACTTTCGCTTGTTCTCGAGGTAATCATTGCCACAATTTTAGCCACCTATCCCTTTACTTATACGCTTCAATCTTCTTCTTTTACACTTCACAATTTTTCGAACTCTTTAAGCTTTTCTCAACTCTTTCTTGCTTTCAACTGCCTTTAACCTTCTTCTTCAGATAGACCCTTACTTCATTCTGCTAACTATGGCCTCTTCTTCCAAGAACTCCAGCTCTTCAAAGAACAAGGAAAGCACTGATGATGCTGCACCTCCTATGATGAGCACCATTATCCCTAGAAAGCTTAGTACAACCAAGGATCTTGAGGAGGAATTTCCTTCTGCTAATTCCCGCTTATGGGCTGTTGGGGTGTACCCTTCTTCTATCTGTCCTTCTAGCATTCCTGCTATGAAGGAAGACTGTGGTTGCCATGATTTGAACATTATTGATCCTGATTTGGCGGAGCGAGTAACTTTTCCCAAGAAGGGTTTTATATACATTTACACGCATCCCTTCACCCTGGGCCCCTTCTCATTGAGCAGGGGGATTGACTACGTAATCTTGAAGTTTTGCTTCCGTTACTAAGTCTATTTGGCACAGGTGAGCGCTTTGGTGTGGTGGATGGTAGCTTGTCTTCGGCGGCTATGCCAGGAGACATGTACGACCATGGACGGATGTAACGGTTCGTTGTAGTTGCCACCGGGGATATCATCCTGGACAAAAATCCATCCTTTCCTGAATCATGGAACCGTAAACGTAAGTTTAACGTCTGCCTTTTCTCTGATTAAAGATCGCTTCATGCTGTTACTAATCCTTCTCTTTTCACTATTTCAGCATCCCGGTGGACACCACCTAGGGTTGAAGGCTTGGATTAGTAGGTCCAGAAGATTTTGCATGTCATCACGCTTGAGACCCACCAATGGAAAGAACTGGCCCTTAAATACGGGTGGAAGGACAAAAATCATGGTAAGTTGATTCTCGAACAGATCTTGTTTTCATCTCACATATAATAAAACTGACTAACTTTTCCTTTTGTTGAATTCAGGTCTTCCAAAGGGCTCTGTTATCGATCCGGGGAGGACGTTTTGGCTTATCCACAGATACGGTGATATTGCTACAGGAGGTCTTCACTCGAACGGGTGTCGTCGGACCTACTTCCAGTGCAAGTGCTCATTCTTGGATCGAGGGTAAAAATAAAAAATGTGACGTTCCTCTACGATCGAGGGTAAAAACAAAAGGTTAAGAGCTCCACGCGAGAGCCTGCTGCAGCCACTATGGTGATCGATGATGATAGGGAAGCCAGTGATGAATGGGCTTACCTACAGAGGAGACGACGACCTTCATCAGCTCAACAGAATGCTCAATCTGCTGAGCTAATAACACCAACCGATGACGGTGCCCAAGCGCTCATGGGAGAGTTTGATATGGTGGAGGATGTTAAATCTCGTGTCTGAGCCTCAGTTGGTACTCTCGGAACTGTGAGACTGAGTATCGGGCCTATTCCGTCTTTGGTTGATGAGCAACTAATAACCAGCACTGCTTTTGCCGCAGCCGCTTCTCAACACACAACACCATCAACTTCATCTCCTTCTTCGCCAGTGATGCATTCTCCACCAGAAACTGCTACATCCTCTCCCTCGATCGCAGACACTCGAGAGGAGGATGTCCCTCCTCCCCAATCCCCAGTTCATGGGAATTTTGAGTGTAATTATTCGCCCCCTTCAGCATATCTCTAAAGGAGGAGGAGTGTTTCCCTATCGGTATTCACCGATGCCATCTACAATTAGCTGAAGCCTCTAGCTTCAGAGAAAGATAAGAATAAAATATACTCTCTCCCGGAGCAGTGTATGATAAACAACGCCATGCACAATGCGGCAATGGTACGCCATTTGTTTCCTTAATGTTTTCTTCTAACTTTGACATGGAAGGATTTCTGATTCGGACTTTTTCTTTGCAGGCTAACTTTATTGCTTCCGAGAGCCTTCAAAAGTTCATCCTTGATAAAGAAAAACTCACGTCTAAACCAGATCAATTGTTGGTCGAGCGGGAGCAAATTACTGCTCGCCTCCCGGTGCTGGAAGCACAGGCTGCTGAAGCAGCCGAGTTGGAGGCTCGGTTGTAGCGGAGTGAGCAAGAGGTGATGACACCTAGCCAAGAGTCTGCCCTATTAAGGGTGCAATTTCAAGAGGCCAAGGCAAAGTAGTCCGAGGTCCAAAGTGTTGTGCACGCTGCTGCCGAGCGCGAGGTTGCCTCTATTGAAAGAGTAAATAATTTGGAGGCAACCTTCAACTCCAAAGTTGAGGAGGTTGTTGATGATAAGGAGAAGCATTCTTGGATGGAAGAGAAGGATAAGAGGGTGTAGAGCGCAACAAAGTTTTTAACTCCACTATCCGTGACCTTGACGTCAGCCTTCAGGCCGCTAGATCTGAGCGGAATAACCTTTTGGTCCAGGTTGACCAACTTAAGGTGGAAATTCAGCGCCAAGTAGATTCTCTCATTGTTGAAAAAACATATTCAATGTATAGCATTAGGAGAAACATCTTGGAAGAGGCCAAAGCGGGTGTCATTGATTTTGATGCCGAGATCGCCAAGACCCGTGAGTTCGAGTCAACTGCACAGGGTGGCCTTCCGGTCCAACCTGATACAACTGACTCTTCTCGTTCTTGTTCCACATTTTTGGTATTTGAGGAGGAATTTGAAGGGGATGGCGATGAAGGTCATGGTCCCGAGCCGGCGGCAGATCCGCCAACTTCTCCTGGGGCGTAGATGCTTCTCTTCCCCCAAGTTCTGGGGATGTCGTAGTTTAGTATTTTGCTTTTTTCTTTTTCTTTTTCTTTTTCTTTTTCTTTTTCTTTTTCTTTTTCTTTTTCTCTTTGTTGTTTTCTTTTCTATTACTTGTACTTGTGCACATTTGTTATATATGAAAGTGCTTTTTTTAAGCATTATGCAATGTTTGTTTTTTCATCTAATTTTACAAGGCTTCAGGTGTATTTTTCCCCGATAGCATTTGGGTCCTGCGCATAAATTCTTCCGGAACTAACCCTTTACTATATGGGTTTTATAAGAGAGGACTCTCTTAATTTATGGTGCTCTTGAAGAGGACGTCTCATGTTCATTCTGGCACTAACATTTGAAGTACTTGATCAAATTTCAAATGATAAATTTAATTCATCGTTTGGACAAGAAACAAGGTGGAAATAAAAGGACTTTACTTTATTCCTTTCACTTTCAAAAGTATATAAGCATTCGTTGTGCTGAAAAGAAAAAACATAAGCTTTCATCATGCTTTAAAAAAATTGCCATTACTTGTGGCTAATTTGTACAACTTATTTCTGTAGGGTTGGCTGTGTAGTCCCCGGTCCTGATGATACATCTTTGATCCCGTATTTCATAGTCCCGGTTTATGTGGCAATCATGTTGCCGTATTCTCATATCATTCCCCAAGTGTTTGAATGCGAAGAATGAGAATATGAACTTTGTATGTCTTGCTCCTTTGAAGCTCCCATTAATGAATGCTTGGATAATATTTAGTACCAATAGAAATTTTCACTTCCCATTAGAAACTTTGCTATAGAGCCAAATATTACATAACCACTAGTGACTTACACTCGTGAACGGTGGGGTAACCTTTAGCATGATAACAAGCTTTATTTCCCAGTAGGGACTTTGTTATCAAGCAAAATACTATATGACCGTCCCGTAGTGTCTTATTGCTTCTGTGACTTATCATTAAAAGGTCTTATTTGTGCTGGCGGTGTTTTCTCCGTAGTATGCTTTCCGTTGCTGCCTAATTAAAAACATTGCGAGAAAAACCTAATTGGGACAAAAACTTGACCAAGGGAAAAAAAAGTACAACACATACCTGTTGATACCTAATTTTTCCTCAAACTATTTTAAAATTACATATATACCTTCAAAAACTTGCTTTCATTGCAATTGATATTTTTCTATAGTTTCCCATATTTTTATTAATTAATTTTAATTTATCTAGTATTTTATTTATAATAATTAATTACAAAAAATTTCAAAAGCATTTCTTGATTTAATTTATTATTTAAGGTCCTACTAAGACCAAATTATTTCACAATTAGCCAAATTGACACTCTTTGACTATGATTGAAATAACTTTGCAATTATAGCCCAATCATATGTTTTATACTATTTTTATCCATTAATTAGTCATTTTGTATTTTTTTTACTAATCAGTCCTTTTAATTTATTTTTCTAAGCATCAATTTCATTTTATACAATTATTAGCTATTTTTATAAATTGTTATATCTAATTTAATTAGGTATTTAATAGCTAACCTCTTTTATTTCAATTATAGCCTAAAATTAGCCTAATCCCAAACCCATTTAAATAACCCCAACAGACCCCCAAGCCCAAACCTAAAACTACTCGGCCCAATCCGGATTCAATCTTGACCGTTGATCAAATTTGATCAACGGTCCATATAATCCCTTCCTAAAATAAACCTAATGACTACCCTCCCCCTCTCTCATTTTCCCCTCACTCACTCCGACGTCTCAAACTCTCTCATGTCCTCTCTTCTCTCAACCTAGCCCTAGCCTCCTTCAACCACCGCCTCCCTCTCCAGCCATCTCCGGCGACCACCTTTCAACCCCACGCCTCCAATGGTTTCCCCCTTGCCTTGCTCGTCATCTCTGAGGCCTTCAAGGGCACTGGGCCATGCCGACTTGTGTCTAGGGTTTCTGTTTTGGTTGTTCATGACTTCTCCAGTGTGATTTTGGAAAAAATCACACCATATTTGCTACGATCTTTGAAGTTTATAGCAGGTTTTTCCGTTTCTATTTGGGTTTCCTTTGAAACCATAACTTTTGTTTAAATATCTTAGATTTGTACTATTTTTAACGATTCAAGTATGTCTCTTTCTATGATCTACACTATTCTCAAACCTCTTTTTAAAAATCATCAACTTTAAGTTGTTTTTACTTTCTTTAAAGTTATTGTTTCTCAGAGTTTCTTCTACACTTGTTTAAATTGATTTTCTCTTTATGTTTAAACCTCTTTCCTTGCTTATCTTGAATGATTCTATGTTCTTACTACTTTTTAACTCGCATATGTTAAAAAGCGCTAATTTTTTAAGATCTTCTTTATCTTGGTTCTTTGTGTTAGCCTGACTACTTGACTCTTGTTAAGTTTCTGTGGTTACCATGCTTCGAATGGATTTTTACTACTTGTATCACCTCTGTGTGATTGTATTCATCTGGATTTGTTTGTCTCTTGCCTCTTTCTGTCAATATTGGTGACCTTGCTTGTTTTCTACGACTGTTTGTCCTTCCCTATTTATATGTTGAAGTCTAGAATCATAACCCTCTCTTGATTTGATTCTGAATTCCTTATTTGATGGTTTGATTGAAAGGTTTTCTTTTAAAACCCTAAAAATCTACCTTGTCTGTTTGAATCGACTCATCCCCTACCTTATTTATTGTGGTACTTTACTCTCGCTGAATCATTTCCTTAATTGAAGTTTTCTTAATTTAGTCCTAATTGACTACCCTATGCTTACTGAACTTTGACTCTTTCCTTATTAGTCATGTACTGATTTTTCTTGCCTTATATGCTATTGATTCTTACCGTTTGAATTAATCCCCTTAACTTAAGGGAATACTTGCCTTGATTTTCTGATGGATTGATTCCGAGTCCCTCAATTATTATGCTACTGTGATTCTTACCTTATTTACTACTTGTTTTCAACTATAAATACTCTAGTATTTCACTAACACAGACACACGAACACACACACAGTTCAAGCTCTCCCTCTCACACACAAATATACTATGTTCTGAACTTTTCTTTCTCTCATGTTGTTTGCTTGCTACTCAGTCGGCTAAAAGCCAAGACTGAGTAACTCTATTACTCTACTTGCTCTACTATGCCACTGTTCTATTTGCATTACTGCTCTATTGGTCTATATTGTTCTATACATTGTTGCTCTCCTTCTCTGCACACTACCGCTCCTTTACTCTGCACTTACTTCATCATCTAACTGGTATGTTCTCAGTTTAATTTTAAGGTTTCCAAAACAACATGCTTCAGTCTGTATGACAGTTCCCTTTATTCCTATTATGTGTCTACTGATACGCTCAAATTACACCTTAAAATAGTGTAAGCGATCGATGTCAAATATAGTAACCCAACAAGGTTGGGGTCGAATCCCACAGAGAACAATATGGAGGCGATTAGGAATGAGAGAGAATTATCACTTATCGCGCAGTGCCAAACAAATAAGGTTTTGGTTTTGAAAGTTGTTTATAACTAAATGTGAAAATATAAACTAACCTAGAAAGCAAGTAAAATGATCAATGGCAACAAGTATGAATGCTTCAGGAATTACACTCAAGTAACGATCCAATGTATTTCACGATTTTACAAATATGAGCGAGTTTATGTTAATTAGTCACGGATAATAATTCTAAATTAGCTTTTTCCAAAGACTAATAAGACTTCCTAATTGAATTATTTCTAACCCAATCAAGAGATTAAGCACACCCGGATATGGCTACAATTAGTTAAATCCTATCCCTAGGTAGAATCTATAAAACGAGGGTTAAAGACTCAAGTTCTTGTTAATTAATCTTTCCCAACCCCAAATTATCTTTTCTAAAATTAATTCGGAGTTAATAGGCGAGTCCTAGGGTTAGATAATCCCTTTGGAAACATTAAAGAACAAGAATAATTAAAGTAACAATAACTCACTTAATAAAAGATGAAAAATCATTCAATACATAAGCACAACAAGGTATTTAATCCACACTTTAAACATGAATATTTCCATAAACAAGAACTAGTGTTGGAAGGAAATACTACACACTTAAATATTCAGTACAAAGCAAGGAAATGAAGAAACAAACATAAATGGGTAAGAAATCCTTAACCATAAGAGTGAAATCTTCAAATCCCAAGTGTGTGTGCAAACCCTAGCTTCAAGACTTGTTCTTCTCTCCACAAAATTATATTTACAAAGCCAAAGATTTCCAAAGATGTCTGCTAGGTCGAGTATATGAGAGTGGGGAAGGAGAAATGTGATTTTACATATTTGCCCAGGTCTGATGCCCGATGATCGCACCTGCGATTCCGCAAGAGCGGAAATGTACTCGCATGTACGAGTCTGGAGCTCTTGGTCAATTACCGTAGAAGCGGCCAAATGATCGCACATGCAGTTCCGCAGGTGTGTGAATTACTCCACAGGTGCGAGTTCTGTACAGCTGGTCCGGTCTTCGCATGTGCGATGCTTTCTTCGTAGGTGTGAGATCGCACCTGCGATCTAAGTTCCGCAGGTGCGGCATCACTGGAAATTTTTTGAGATTTTCACCATGTTTTTCTCAACTTCACTCCAATTCAGTGCCAAACACTTCATGGCATAATTTCCCTGAAATTCAAGCAAATTTACACCATAAACAACCTCAAGTTACCTTTGAAGGAAGCAAAATCTAACGAAAAGAGGCCAAAATGAGTGGTAAAATCACCACTCATCATCTACTTATGGTTTTATTGCTTACCCTGCAAGTAACATGCCTATTTATTAAACTATCTATATGGTTACTCTCTAGTTTAGCGTGTCTATTACTTTCTATATGTCCCATTAAAACTTCTGCTCTATCCCCTGACCCCATTACATAATAAACATGTGGTTCTGAACATAGTGTGTATTCTAACACCCCTCAACCTGATGCTATTTGGATCCTTATATGAATCCTTGTAAAGGACTATGCTATGACACTTTAAGTCTTGTAATATTTTTTTGAGGCCTACTTATGTGCAAGCATGTTCCTATGTGCTTCATACTTATCCCCAATCCCTCATCTCCCTGTTTGTGGTTGCTGAACTTGTCTTAATTCATGTTTATTGTTCTGTGTGTGCTGTTTGAGTATGTTGGTTGTGCTACTGCCTTACCCTTTTAAAGCTAATTTTCATTAAACCTCTCTCTTTCTCAAAATTGTTTTAAAAATGTTCTTACTCACTATGAGCACTTTCACTATACTCTTAGACATTAGGTTCCGCCCCTCTTGTGTGAGCATTGCCTTGGGACCCCTTTAGCTCCCTTTGAACTTTGACACACAAGAGCTGGCCTTTCCACACTGCACTTACTCCATCTTGGCTATGAAATCTGGGTGTGAGCACTGCCCGGGATCCCTTGAGATACTTAGGGAACTTTGACACACCTGGATCATGTGAAGGGTTGTGAACCAATGTCATTTGAGGATCTGGAAACTTGGGCCTACTATAGAAGGCTTCCTATAGTTAACTTCTTCTTTTCCATTTAATTATGTAATTCATATCCAGAGGTTTGTAATAATTTGTAAAAATGATTCTGGGGTTGGATAATGGAAATGGGTAGGGATATGCATGCTATAGTGTAAGTATGGGTAGATATCATGTTTTTCTAGGTTTATTTTTTTTATATGCGCATTAGTAACCATGTCTATGAATCAAGTATGACATGCATTTAGATAACCTGTCACTTAGGTTCATACATCTGCTTTTCTTTCAGCATGTCATCACTCCTTGACTTCACTTAGAAATCTTGTTCATAAGATCAGTAATAACAACAGAAATTGTTACCATTTGATTCTATCCATGCATTCTGAAAAAATATAGTCTAGATCATGCCTTAGAACAAATGTGTTAAAAAATATGCAATCATGCTATACACGTAGAGATCCTGTTATAGGTAAACAACGATTAAAATCTGTCACCTGTGCTATTCCTGAAGTTGTGCATAATGTTGTGATCTTGCATTCATTTAGAAAAAATCATGTTTAAGTTATCATGTTGCATTAGAAATCATGCCTTAGGGTCATACTTACTCAAATCACACCTAGTTTAAATATACGTGTCTAAAACAATCCTTTTTCTAATAAGCTGGAAATCGGTCTTTGGTAAACACTTAGAATCACATGCTATTAGGATTGGCAATCTGAAACCCTTTTAACAAAGTTGTACAACTGCTGCATGTTATTTTACACCTAGGCAAGCCTTAAGAAATCAGTTACACGGAATAAAACTAGATTTGTCTTTGTGATCATGTTTAACTACCAGCATGCTAAAATCAGTAGGTAAGCCTGACTAGGACTCCCTATCTGAGTTATGACAAATCTGATCCTGCTATTGTCATTTAGATATCGTGCTTAGGAACTGAAACTGGACCCAAATTTGTGTATGAGGCATGATGTGTATGTGCAATATATGTGGAGGTATACTTGAGCCCCTTAATTGCTTTCCATGTTCTTCCCTTAGGTACAGTCCTACACGTTTTATTATTTGTCGCCCTAGAATTTTTACCTTTAAAACCTGAGGGTCTGCCTAACACCTCCCTTTAGAATAGGAGTCCTAATTTCCTCTGGGACTAATAGTAAGGGACGAGTAACAACATGTAATAGAGTTCGTGACCAACACGCGCTTTAATTACCTTCACGGGGTGGGAAAGGGTAGAATATGGATATGATGACCGGTGCACTAATACCGCGTGTAGCCCCTCTTTGAGGAGTGTCATACCGGGCATTACATTGATGTGATCCATATTATAAACAAACCTAGGAACCCCTTTATTCCCATAAACATGCTTAGATTGTAATACTTTTCAAAATCTAGCTTTAATTTTAACTGTTTCTAAACCTATGTGTACTTAGACTAAATCTCCTACTATTTGAGCCAAATTTTTTTATTTGCTAATTGTACAAAATTCAAAAAAGTTGTTTGGCTGGGAACCACACTTGTGGATCCTGAGGGGTGCCTAACACCTTCCCCTTAGGATAATTTCAAACCCTTACTCTTGTCTCTGGTTAACAACCTAGTTATAGATAAACCCCCTTAGGTTCCCTAACGCACCTCAAACCCGTTAGGTGGCGACTCTCATCTCTTCACTCTTCCTTAAAGGATTTGTCCAAAAATGTCAAAAACCCTGACCGATCCGAAAGGAGAGGGAAAAGGGGGCGCGACAATACCTTCAATATAGGTGGTTCTCATCAGAAATAGTATCTTTTGAGATGTGCCGCATTCCAGTTTCTCATCAATTTTACTTGGTCTTGATTTTCCAATTCGTATGATCGTTTCCCGGTGACAGTTGAAGCCCGATAGGGGCTTTTCCCGTCAGACCTAGATTTCCTACATTAAGCTCCCTGGTGTTTTGAGTTAATTTCCTTAAAACCAAATCTCCTACCTTGAAATATCAAAGACTGGCCCTTGGATTGTAGTATCTATCCATTCTTTGTTTCTGGGCCACCATTCTTTTATGCGCCAAGTCCCTACATTTGTCGGGCAGGTCCAATCTGATCAACAATGCTTCGTTGTTTGCTTCTTTGCCTGTCCGAAAGTATCTCATGGTAGGATCTCCTACTTCTACCGGAATCAGGGCGCCTGCTCCGTATCCGAGAGACAAAGGTGTCTCCCCCGTGCTTGATTTGGCCGTTGTTCGGTATGCCCATAACACTCCCAGTAGCTCTTCGGGACATTTACCTTTGGCTGCTTCCAATCTCTTTTCGAGATTCTCAATAATCATTTTGTTCGTAGATTCTGTTCGGCTGTTTGCGCTCTGATGGTATGGAGACGATGTGATTCTTTTGATTTTCAAATCTTCAAAGAATTTTGTGTTCCTTGCACCTATAAATTGTGGTCCGTCGTTGCAGTATATCTCTTTTGGTGTTACAAACCTGCTAATTATATTATCCCATAGGAAATCAACTACTTTGCACTCGTCGATTTCTTGTTAAGGACATGCTTCAACCCACTATAAGTAGTTAGTTAAAATTAAAAGAAATCTTACCTTACCGGGGTCCGGTGGCAGCGGACCGAATATGTCGATCCCCCATTTCATGAATGTCAAAGGAGACAATATCAAGTACAATAACCCTGCCGGTTGATGCACCAACGGTGCGCGGCGTTGACACTTATCGCATTTCTAAACATAAGCCTTAGCATCTTGTTCCATCCGGGGCTAATAGTGCCCTGCCCTAATTAGCTTTAATACCAAGGAGTCCGCACCCGAGTGACTTCCACAAATTCCTTTGTAAACTTCTCTATTTACGTAATTAGCTTCGGGGGCTCCTAGACATCTGGCCAATGGGCCTTGAAAAGATTTTCTATACAATTGACCTCCCCTGAAGCAGTATCGAGCTGCTTTAGTGTGCTATGCCCGGGATGCCTTGGGATTTTCGGGCAGTTTTACGTGCTCGAGATAGTCAATGATCTCATTCCTCCAGTACCAGAATAGATTGGTCACGTTTACTTTATAATAGCCGTCTACATCCAATACCGAATGCATAAGCTGCACGACCGTACAAGAGTCTGATCCATTTACTTCCATGGACGAGCACATATTGGCTTCCATATTTTCTTCCCTCTGGATGTGGGTAATAGACCATTCCCTGAACCGTGCGAGAAGAAACTAGACTTCCACTATATTGTTTCATGCATTCCTCTTCAGCGTCGAAGATCCTGCAGACCTGATTTACTACCAGTTTAGAATCACACTTGATTTCTATGACCTTGGAGTCCCGTCCCCGGGCCAGCTCGAGTCGTGCAATCAAAGAATCATACTCGGCTCCATTGTTAGTCAAGGGAACAATTCTTATGGCCTGCCTTAGGGTTTCTCCTGAAGGCGTGATTAGTAGTACACCGAGCCTGAACCCTTTCACATTGGAAGCTCCATTTGTAAACATGGTCTAGACTCCTGATGTCGATTCCGACACCATCACTGCTTCTTTGGTAGCCAAAGTCAGCAATCCTGGACTAAAATCATCCACAAAGTCGGCCAAAACTTGTGACTTAATTGTAGTTCTAGGTTTATACTCTACATCAAATTCACTCATTTCAACTGCCCATTTGGCCAGTCGACCTAAAGGTTTAGGTTTGTGAAGGATATTCCCTATGGGAAAGGTTGTCACCACGGCTATCAGATGACATTGGAAATAAGGCCTAAGCTCCCGAGCAGCGACTACGAGAGCTAAGGCCACGTTTTCCAGATGTGGGTAGGGAGTTTCCGCTCCCGTCAAAATTTTACAAACATAATAGATTGGAGATTGCGTACCTTCATCTTCACGGACTAAATGAGAAACTGCTCGCCTTCTTCCAGTTTTGAGAATAATAAGAGGCTCGATAAATACCTTTTCAAATCTTTCAGAGCCTGCTTGCACTCCAGATTCCATTTGAATTTGTTCTTATTTTTCATAAATGATGACATTTTTTCGAAAATCGGAAAATGAATCTGCTTAAAGCGGTCAGTCTTCCTTTCAACCTTTTGTCGCGACCCAAATTTCCCTCCGTTGGGTATCGTGATGGAACCTAGTCTTAAGGACTAGGTAAGCCTAATATTCAGGAATAACAACAATAATAAATAGAATCTAATACTCTTCTGAAATAAATAATTCTTTACACATTTTATATTCCAAAAACCCAGAAGTACAAGTCATAAGCTTTTAAGAATTTACACTAAAACTCCAAAAAATACCACAGTTCAGAAATAAGTGCAACAGTGCAAACAAAAATATAAGATGGTGACTCCGAAACCGCGAACGCTGAAGCGGTTTTACCTTGAGTCTCCACAACAACAACCGCGCTACTAACAATCAATCGTCCGGCTATGCAAAAACCTGGAAGCTGCACAAAAATGTGCAGAAGAGTAGTATGAGCACACCACAATGGTGCCCAGTAAGTATCAAGACTAACCTCAGTGAAGTAGTGACGAGGACTAGTCATGACACCCAATGGTCTAATAAAAACTGAACAAGTATCAATATAGGAATCATGGAAATAATGATATACACATAAAGGCTACGCAATATAGCTAACAAGACAGTGAATTCGATAAAGAAGGAAAACAATAAGTATCAGTGGAAACCATGAAGTAACACAAAGACTGAATAGAACACAGACAAATCTGGCATGTAAATATACAACACGTACATGTAATGACTCAACAACTTCAACCACTTCTACATCAAATTCATAGTCATATCCACGAGGTTCCGAACCTCGGACAAATCACCATTTACGGATCCCAATATTCGAACCCTAACACTTGGCATCTTGCGCCCTCATTCGAGTACTAACTGCACGGACGACTCACATGCCAATTGGGTCTTTTCCACCCATATGGTAAGCACAATAAGAGTATATATACTTGACAGCAACAAGGAGTCCTAAATCCATTAGTAGTACTTAATTACGTGCATGCTTGTGTAGGTTTCCTAACATGATTTCAACAACCAATAAACATAAGGGAAGGAAAAGGGGCAACACACACATTTTCATCTCACAAATTTCCACGCGAATAAACTCACATAGTAAGAGTTCAAGTACACAATATCAACAACAAGGAATGCCCCCAGGACAACACAAGTATCACAAACAATCTCTGACATAGACCACCTTGTCACGCCACGTGTGCAATAGTAAAGTATATGTCCGCTTTGTTTCGCCACACGTGCATAAACATGTTCCCACCTTGTCACGCCACATGCGCAACCCTCAATCTCCTATCTTACCTTATCACGCCGCATGTGCAATATCAATAGTAAACACGACACGACAGAAACCTCGTGCAAATCCCCATATCAACAACCCCACAGCAGAAACCTCGTGCATCACCACAGCAAGTACAACAACAACAACGACAACAGTTCAAGATACAACTAATATATCAACTCAAAAACCTTCGACCACAAGATAGGAAAAACTAGTTCACGAGGAATAAACATAATAAGGAGAGCTAGGCATATTACGAATCACTCAACAAGGAAGGAAAATAGCATGTAACACCCGCACCTAATTACATGGGTGAACAACAAGAAATCAACACGAATACGATAAATCCATATAAGGGCAAGTCACGAAGGTATAGAATATCTAAACTTCTTTTAAGGTTGAGCAGTTACGAGAATATTCAACAATTCCCACTTAAGTACAAACATCGGAGAATAATCATAACTTCATTTAAGACCAAAACAATTATAGGTTGAGATGAAGATAATTGCAAATTTGAGATACGCAGTTAAGAAGATATAGCATGACAATAAAGGAAATAAAATCTTCAGATAAGTCAATTAGGAGTCAAGTAGGCAATAAGAGTAAATCCGAAAGTAAGAACTTACACATTTAAGAAGATAAAGATGACACTAGAAATTAGGAAATTCAATCATGCTAAGGACAATTCATACTCTGCGAATATAAGGACCTAAGATTCCTAAAGGGTCAACTTTCCACAAACAAGTCCGAGCATGCACTCGTCATCTCGCATACACAGGCTGCAATCAACATAGAAGACTCAAATCCTATGGGGTAATTCCCCCACACAAGGTTAGGCAAGATACTTACCTCAACCGCTCAAATCAAACTTGAAATCACGTTCTTGCCACGGATATACGACTCCCGATGGCCCAAATCTAATCAAATCAATACCATCGTGTAAATAATACTACAAGCAACTAGTTTAACTAATAAATTCGAAGCTAAGACGCAGAATTAGAAAAATTGCCCAAAAAGTACCCCGGGTCCACGTCTCGAAATCGGGTAAAATTTATATTTCCCGAACACCATTCTCTCATGAACCCACTCGAACAAGAATCAACTAAATGCGACGTCTAAATCTCCCTAAATCCTCGGATTTCTACTTGGGGAAAATTCCTCCCAATTTCATGGTTTTTCATCCAATTTCATTGATTAGATTGAGGAAATTGATAGATATTATTGATATACAAATGGATTAAGGTTAGAAAACATTACCTATGATTATCCTCTTCAAATCCCACTAAAAATTGTCAAGTTCAGAGCTCACAATCAATTTTGGAGTTATGAATTTCAAACCCTCGAATTTTTGGTATAACCAGCCCAGAAATTTTGCACCTGCGACACTGGGATCGCACCTGTGGAAACCCAATCGCAGGTGCAAAAATTCATTAAACGACCTGGGGTCGCACCTGCAGCACCCCCTTCGCACCTGCGTGTCCGCACCTGCGAAAATACCATCGCATGTGCGAGACATCAGAACCAGAATGGTTCAGTTGTTCACAAAGTCTCAAACTCGCCCGTTGGGCATCCAAAACAACTCCGAGGCCCCCGGGACCTCGACCAAATATACCAACCAATCCTATAACTCCATACGTACTTTTTCGAGCCTTCAAACCACTTCACAAAACATCAAAATTGCCAATTATGCATGGATTCAAGCCTATGAACTATAAAATTTATAAAATCCACAACCGATGCCGAAACACATCAAAACTAGTCTGAATTACCTGAAATTTGATACACAAGTCACAAATGACACTACGGACCTACATCCACTTTCAGAATCCCATTTCGAGCCCGATATCAAATTTTCACCTATCGGCCGAAATTGCCAAAATTCTAACTTCCACCGAATTGCCTCAAATTACTCTACGGACCTCCAAAACCAATTTCCGACGCGTGCCTAAGTCCAAAATCATCATACGAAGCTGTTGGCATCACCCAAAACTCATTCTGAGGCCGTTTACTCAATAGTAAAACCTCCGGTCAACTTCCATCACTTAAGCTTCCAAAAAATAGAATTTTTCCTTCCAATTCGACTCCGGATTATCCGGTAACTTAATCCAACCATGCTCTCAAGTTAATATACAAAAAGTGAAGCCATTCAAGACCTTATTCCATAGAACAGAGCTTAATTTCTTAAAACGACCGGTCGGGTCATTACACCTTTGTACCTCTTTCACGTTTGATAGCTGGTCGGGGATGTCCTCGATGGCCTAAATTTTATTGGGATTGAATTCATCCTCCTTTTTGACACTAGGAACCCCAAGAATTTACCGGATTTGAATCTGAATGCATACTTTTCTGGGTTAAGCTTCATGTTGTCCTTCCTTAAGACGTCAAAGGTTACTTACAGGTGTTTTAGAAGATTACCTGCGTTCAAAGACTTAACCAGCATATCATCTATGTAAAATTCCATGGTTTTCCTTATTTTTTTTTCAAATATTTTATTCACAAGCCTATGATAAGTGGCTCCGACGTTCTTAAGCCCGAAAGGCATCACATTATAGCAATATGTGCCGAAGTTCGTTATAAACGAAGTTTTTTCCTGACCCTCCAGGTTCATTTTGATTTGGTTGTACCCAGAATAGGCATCGAGGATACTCATCAACTCGTGCTCGGCCGTCGCATAAATCATTCGATCAATGTTTGGCAATGGGAACGAGTCTTTTGGGCACGCCTTATTTAGATCCTTATAATCTACGCACATGCGAAATTTATTGTTCTTCTTTGGAACTACGACTACGTTAGCTAGCCAGTTAGGATACTTAACCTCCCGAATTGAACCGATATCAAGCAAACGAGTTACCTCTTCTTTGCTGAATTTGTTTTGACCCCGACAATAGGATATTTTTTCTGCCTTACCAGAGGGATGTTAGGATCCAGGATTAGCTTGTGCACGACCACCTCTGGTGGAATACCTGTCATATCCTCACGCGACCACACAAAACAGTCAACATTAAATTTAAGAAATTCAATAAATCTTAACCTGAGCTCGGGGTTTAGCCCTGTCCCCAAGTGGAACTTCCTTTTTCAAGAATTTCTCAAACAACGCGACTTGCTCGAGTTCTTCCGCTGTGCACTTGGTTGCGTCCGTTTCTTTTGATACCTGGAGATATCTTGGTATCTGATAAGATTCCGATGACTCTTCTACCTGTTATTTACGTTTGGATCGGGAGCAGGCATCGACTCCTGTAATTACTATGTTGCGTGCTCCTTTCCTTTGCTACTGGAAATTGAAATAACGTTCATCTCCCTTGCTGCTGGTTGATCTCCTCTTATCTGTTTATTGTCTAATTCCCTACAGAGTTGGGAATTTCCAAAGTTGATGGTATGTTGACGGTACAACCTTCATCTCGTGAAGCCATGGTCTTTCAAGAATGATATTGTAACACATATCGTCGTCTATTACTTCAAAAAGGGTCATCTTCATTACCTCTTTGGCATTTGTGGGCAGCAAGATTTCCCCTCGGGTTATTACGCTTGCTAAATTGAACCCGACGGGGAGCTTCGTGGACGGAATAATTCTTTCGATTAGCTTGTCTTGTTCCAGCACTCTCCGTCATGACCTGATCCTATCGCGAGAGTATAATAACCTTTTTTTGTTCCCTCAAGATTCTTACTGTTTTCTCGGCGTACTTGCTTCAACATCATCAGGAATTGCCTCCCGAACATGTCGTGGATATTACCCACCATGGACCGGCGTGGCCTCATCCCCCTCTATGCGGGCATCACTGATCGAGTCTTCATGCTGAGGCTGATTTCCTTGGGCCTCAACGTCGTGTGCGACTTTGACATCGTTATCTGCCATTTTTTGAGATTTTTCGATAAGAAACAGAGAATTTAAAAATTTTAGTAATAGATGCAAGGATCAACTCAATTAGGCAGCTGTCTATGCCCCACTATGGGCGCCAAACTATTTACCCGTAAAATGATACAATTGAATTTATACATAGTTTATGGACAAGCAAATCGATTTGATCCCAAACTGATAAAGAAATTAAATAAAAATGCAACACTTAGCGTTGAAATTGAGCTAATACAGTAGATATCTTGGTTCCGGGAGCAGAGCTTCCGGAGGCATTAATAACAATATTAATAATATATAAATAAAATATTATTGAGCTTTTGAATAATGTATACCATAAGTTTGTCAAATTATTTCTCCCTACAATGGCTGTTGAACTCTCTATTTATAGTTGCACCTAGGAAACAAGGTTCTAGAATCAAGCCCCTTTTAAATACAATTATGAGGGTCATCGAAGAACGTGTAACAACAGGCTATGAATGCCATATTCTTTATAATGGACTATGTATTTAATAATGCAGAATATTCTTCATGGAATTTTGTTAGGTGACATGCATTCATGAGCAACATTCCCTTCAGGGGTTACCGAGATTGATGTCTCGGGACTTGATTTCCTCTTGTATCGATTTTCATCTGTCGCCGGTTCCACGTGACACTCTATTACGCGAGTATTTAGTATGAACATATTTATCCCTATACACTAATCACCTCTTCCCAATACTTCTTTGAAGTTACAAAATAATGGGAAGGAACTTCGTTTCAAATATGGCGAAAATAGTTCCAGGTTTGGAGATTTTGGAAAGCTTTTTGCCTAACTTTTTTCAGCCAAATATCAATTTATAAAGGTTTCACCCTTGTTTGGAAAAATAGACAGATGAATATGAGGGGCTTTTGCATCCGTACCCACTTTTTGTGCCACGTTTTAACTTATACCCGCTTTGTAAAAAAAAATTGCACCCGTACCCGCTTTTGCTCGTAACTTCAGCATGCGGGGCTGAACTAGCAAAGGCAATCACGCAAAACTTCAGCATTCTAGTAGACGGGCCTGAAGTAGCTTGTGAACTTTAGCTCTAGTAAATGGGGAACTTCAGCTCTAGAGCTGAAGTTTTTGTCTTTGTAAATGGGGCGGGCTGAAGTTCCCCAGTTATAAAGACAAAAACTTCAGCATGTGGGCTAAAGTTCCCCCAGTTACACTGGGGGACTTCAGCTCTAGAGCTGCAGTTTTGTCTTTTGTAAATGGGGAACTTCAGCATACGAGGCTGAAGTTCCCAAGTTATAAAGACAATAACTTCAGCATACGATGCTGAAGTTCCCCATTTACAAAAGACAAAACTTCAGCTCTAGAGCTGAAGTTCTCTAGAGATGAAGTTTTGTCCTGAAGTTGTTGTCTTTATAACTTAGGAACTTCAGCTCTAGATCTGAAGTTTTGTCTTTGTAACTGGGGAACTTCAGCCCCGTATGTTGAAGTTTTGTCTTTATAACTGGCGAACTTCAGCTTAACCGGTGAACTTCAGCTCAACGAGGGAAAGGGCAGCTGAAGTTATTTAAAAAGTGGGTACAAGTTAAAAGTTTTTAAAAAAGCGGGTATAGGTTAAATAGGGGCTACCAAATAGGGTGCCCCGCGCAATTTTTACTGAATATGAGGAATGGAAACAAATAATTAAACTTGGTTTATAACATACAAAAACTAAATGAATTTAATGCTTAAACTTTGCCAGCAAAAGAAGCTTATCAATGGCTAGTCTAGCGAAATAGCATTGTTAAAGTTCAAATTATTTTTTTGAAGTTTGTCAAGATAGAGGCAAAAAGTTTGATTTTTTTTCTATTTGTTCAGAATTTAGTAGAAACAGTTAGGGATATACATGGATCGGTTTTGTTCGATTTTTATCAAAACCAAATCAAACCAACTGTATCGGTTTGGAATGGTTCGATTTTGTTGGGTTTTTCGTTACTTAAATATTATTTCAATCTTCTTTGTTAAATTTTTGATAAGTAAATATATTTTTAGTAAAAATATAAAAATTGACAAATATATTAACTATTAAAATATTTTTATGGGAGAATTTTCTTGGTAACACATAATAGTTATTTTTTTAGTCGTCTGACAATAATTTTTCGTTGATGTACACTTTCAAGGTTAACCGGATTTAGTAATTAAATATATAAAAATCAATAAGATAGATAAATAATAATAATCACTTCATATTCGAAGAAAATAAGAATTTATTAGATCTAACATATGATATGAATATGGAAGAACAAAGAAAGTGACGCATTTCAGTAACACTTGATGAGAAAAAGATCATACAACCCATTATTTAAGGTTAATAAATATGAAGCACTTCATATACTATTAAATATTATATCCGGCAAGAGAATCCCAAAATTTCTAGACATTTTAAAAAAAAAAAAGTTCTATAAAAATCTTAAAATTATATATTTATATGTTGGTTTTGTTCAGGTTTTTTTAATCAATACCAAACCAAATTAAACCAAACTTAGTCAGATTTTTTAATCGGTTTGGTTTGACTTTTCGATTTGGTGTGATTTTTCAGTTCGGTTTGAACACCCCTAGAAATAATTATCGAATACTTGTATTCATAGATGGATACTAATACCAGCTACCAACTACGAAGTGAACTAGTTGAAGTGAATAATTGTTGATACGGAAAAGGGTCAAATAAAATATATTCCTCTACTTTCATTTATTGTTCAATCATGTCCCCCATTATACTTTCCGTTTAAATATATCCCTGTCGTCCATCATAGTTTTATATTTGTCCCTATTTTAACGGACAAGACACTTGGCAACATTTAATCAAAAGATCCAACCCACAAAATTAAAAAATACAAAATTGTAATAATGTGTGTCGTTGCCCAAATCGAATCAGAACACCTAGAGAAACCTTTACATACCCTTTTCAGCAGAGAGTTATTGTTTCCTTTCAAATGGTTATGACATCTACTCGGGGTCATTCTCTTTTTCTTTTGATGCTTATTCATCAACCATTTCCATGCTATCTATTGAAATTTTTGGTTGTTGCGCACCACAACCACCTCTATGCTTCAATCCACAAATTTAATGGTTTATCCACTTATAACTTCATTAATAGTGTTAAATGTATGCTCTGTAATTCAATCAATACAGCTCCTTCTTCATAGCTTTATTGCCGCCATGAATTCTCGTTCTAGAAGAAAAATTGTTAAGAATTGGTAAACGAAATATGTCGTTGGTCCTTATGATACGAAGTAAAGAAATGAGAGGTTTCAGGAGTTGTATGCAGAACTTAAAGAGAGGAACTAGTTGTTAAGTTAGTTAGTTATCAGAATATACATTTTAGTCCCCCTTAAGTTTGATATATAGTTAGCAGTAATTACACATTGTCCCACATTATTTTTTGTCTGTAGCCCCACCAGATATAGGAATGATTATCCTCTTTCTCTTATATATTGTACTGTGCTTTCCTTTTTGGATTATGAATTGAAATCCCTTTTATCTTTTGTCCTAATTTTCTTATTTCTTCTTTTCAGCTTTTCTTTTTTACTTTACTGTTCCATTGTTTTCTCCTTGCTTTTCCTCCACTTTGTATCAGTGGTATCAGAGCATATCTTGGCTCTGTGGGACAATGACAACCAATATGAGTGAGGTCATGGATGTGCTCAAGAAAATTTCTACATAAATACCTGGTTTCTCTGCTAGACAAGACCTTTTTGAAGCAACTCAAGAGCAAAACAACAGGAATCATGAAAAGGCTGTGAATGAGCTCAGAGATGTGCCTAATGAGATCATACACAGTGGAAGCAGACCTGAGAGAGGTAAATATGTGACTTATAGTGGAGGTGAGATTTATTCTCCCAATGACAAACCCTTTGATTTTGTTGACCTATACTCAACATACCTTTTACCAAGTATCATAAGGTGAAATTTCCCAAGTTTAATGGGGAGTATTTCAGGACATGGTTATATAAGGTGGAGCAATTTTTTGCTGACGAAGACATCACAATCCAACAAAAAATGAAGTTGGTATCCATGCATTTTGAAGGAGATGCCTTGCAGTGGCTTCTAGTATCCATGAGAAGTAGGGGGAAAGGCCACTTCCAACAGGGAAGAATACTTATGGGCTCTTTGTGACATCTTTGGAGCTGAGTACTCTAATCCTATGACTAAACTGATAAATGTGTAGCATACATGATTAGTGAAGGACTATCAGAGGGAATTTGTTAGTGTGATGACCAGGATTAACTTATCCACTGAGCATACCATCAATATCTTCTTGAACAATTTGAAACTTGAACTCAGTAATACTGTTAAGGTTGGGAATCCAAGTAGCTTACCTCAAGCATACTACTTGGCCAGATTACAAGAGGCTAACTTCGCTGCCCAAAGCAAGGCCATCAAGCGCTCTTTTTCAGCTCACTCAGTGTTCAGGGGTGCACCAAATCAAGGAACTAGTGGAGTAGCTAAAGGAAATGCATGTGGCTTCAAGAATCATGTTACTACAACCTTTGACAATAACAAAAGAGAGAGACTGACTCCAGCTGAAATGGATGAGAAAAGAGCTCAAGGCTTGTGCTTTTTCTGTGATGATCCCTTTACGCCATGGCATAAGTGTAAGGTAAAGAGGCAAATTTACTGTCTAGAACTACAAAATTGAGGTTCTGAAGGCAGTTGAAGAACCAACTATAGAAGAAAAGGAGGCTGGAGTACAAGAATTAGTGGAAGACCTCATAGAAAATTGAGAAATTGCACTTCATGATTTAAATGGAACTAGAGGATACAAGACTCTCAAAATCCAAGGGTTCACTGGACAGAAGCCTATCCATGTCCTAATTGACTGTGGATCCACACACAATTCTATCAATAAAGAAGATGCACAGAGGATTGGTTGCAAAATTAATCAAATCAGCCCCCAAGATGTTTCTGTAGCAGAAGGGAGGATAATTTAATCATTGGAAGGTAGAAAAAACTTCACATGAATGATGCATGGGGTGGTGTTCCAAGATGACTTCCTAGTACTCCCTATAGGAAGTTGTGATGTAGTGTTAGGCATACAGTGGTTGTGCGAACTTGGGGACATTCAAGTTAACTTTAAGAAGCTCTTTATGAAGTTCATGTGACAGGACAAGATTGTGACACTGAAGGAATATGTTCCTTCCTTTAAGACTGTTGATGCCAAGACACAAAACAAAATTTGAGTGAACACTGCCCATATATTCATGATTAGAGTATGTGCAGGAGGATCCATGGAGGGTGATAAACTACAGCTCAAAGAAGAAAAACCTAAGGAGATTCAACAGTTACTTAGGGAGTTCAGAGTTCTCTTTAAGGAACCAAGGCAGTTACCTCCTCTAGACGGGTTGTTGATCACCACATTCCTTTATTGGTAGCCTGTGAATTCTAAACCTTACATGTACTCTCCTATACAAAAGGATGTAATAGAAGAAATGGTGCAGGAAATGCTGAATCAAGGCATAATTCAATATAGCTCTAACGCATATGATTTGCATGTGGTGCTAGTGGGAAAGAGGGATGGCTCTTAGAGATTATCTGTGAACTATAGATCTCTAAACAATGTGACTATCAAACAAAGGTTCCCAATTTCAATAATTGAATAACTATTAGATGAGCTTGGAGGATCCAAGGTTTACTCTATGATAGACTTGAGAGCAGGATGCCATCAAATTAGGATGACCACACCTGATATACACAAAATAGCCTTCAAGAATCACTCAGGGCATTATGAGTACTTAGTGATGCCTTTTGGACTAACTAATTCACCCTCCAGCTTTCAGGGATTGATGAACCACATCTTCCAAAAATACTCGAGAAAATTCATTCTAGTATTTTTTGATGATATTTTTGTTTTTAGTGAAAACCTAGAGGAGCATGTACAACATATTAGGATTACTTTTGATCTATTAGTTTAGCATCAACTATTTTCCAAATAAAGCAAATGTGTTTTTGCAGCTAAGAGGATTGAGTACTTGGGGGCACTGCATTTCTGCTGAAGGGCTAGCCATAGACCCAAAAAAGGTGGAAGTTGTACAATCATGGCCTCTACCTGCTAACCTCACGCAGTTGAGAGGATTCCTAGGTTTGTCAGGGTACTATAGGAGGTTTATAAAGGGTTATGGTGTCATTAGCAAACCTCTTATTGATATGTTAAAGAGAGATAATTTCAATTGGTCCAGCAAGGCTACTGGGGCCTTTGAGGAGCTCAAAAAGGCTTTGACATCTGCCCCAGTACTGGTACTACCTGATTTCTATCTACCTTTTGTAGTGGAGACTGATGCCTGCAATCTAGGAATTGGAGCAATTCTTATGCAAAAGGTACAACCTATTGCCTATCTTAGTAAAGGGTTATCTCCTCAACATTTAGTAGTCTTAGTATATGACAAAGAGCTTCTGGCTCTAGTCATGGCAGTGAATAAGTGGTTTCAGTACCTAACTGGGAGACCTTTTACAGTAAAAACTGATCAAAAGGCCCTCAAATACCTTCTTGAACAAAAGCTACACAGGATCTCAGCTGAAGTGGATAACTAGCTTATGCAATATGACTTTGTCATTGAATACAACAAGGGAAAATAGAACAAGGAGGCATATGCATTATCAAGGCTTCTAGTAGCAGAGTTAGCTGCCACGACTTTATCAACTCTCAGTACTTATTTGTTGACCCTAATCAGGCAGAGTTGGGAGCTAGATGAAGAACTACTCAAATTGATCCAAGGCTTGAAGGAGAATGGAGAAGCAAAACTGCAGGGATATTCCTTATTACATGAGCAACTTAGAAGGAATGGAAAATTAGTGATAGGACCAGATGAACAATTAAGAAAAGACATTATGCAATTGTGGCATGATTCAACTGTTGGTGGACACTCTGGTATTGAACAAACTTATAGATGAGTATCTTCCCTTTTCTACTGGAAAGGAATGTGGGAAGATGTGCAGACATATGTCAAAGGTTGTGATGTTAGACAGAGACATAATATAATAGATATACTTATCCAGGCTACTGCAACCCCACAAGTTACCTGCAATAACATGGAGTAGCATAAGTATGGACTTTATAGAAGGCTTACCCAAGTCTAAGGGGAAAATAATAATATGGGTAGTGGTAGATAGGCTGACCAAATATGCTCATTTTTTGGGCTTATCCCATCTTTATTCAGCCACTGATGGGCTAAGTTGTTTGTGGAGCAGGTCTACAAGATTCATGACATGCCTGAATACATTATAAGTGATAGGGATCCTATTTTTACAAGCAAGATTTGACAGGAGTTTCTATTTTGTCACCTCAACACCTCCACAACTTATCATCTGCAAATAGATGGACAGACATAGGTGATAGACAGGTGCTTAGAAACATAATTGAGGTTTTTCTATTATGACTCCCAAACATACTGGTTTTCTTACGTGTCAAATGCTGAGTGGTGGTATAACACCACTTTTCACTTCTCTATTCAAACCACTCCTTATTAAGTATTATATGGTCAGCCTCCCCCCTGCACCTGCCTTATATAGCTGAAGATTCTGCTGTTGAGGAAGTAGACAGGAGTTTGGTAACCATGGAATTCAAATTTCAATTGCTAAATTATCATCTATAGAGGGCTCAATAAAGGATGACTATGCAGGCCAATAAGAACAGATCAGATATGCAATTCAAGGAAAGAGATTGGGTCTAACTTAAGATCCAGCCGTATTGACAGATAACCTTATCTGGAACCAATGTTTCTAAGCTGTCAGCGAAATACTATGGGCCATATTAGGTTCTACAGAGGGTTGGAGCAGTCGCTTACAAATATTCTTGTTACGCTCCGCAGTGTTATATTATGATGATGTTATGCTCCGCAGTATTTTATTACGACGATGTTATACCTTGTAGTATTGTGTGTTGAAATTGTTGTAAGGTAATTGACATCAGTTCAAAGACAAGATTATTTAGAGTTATAAGTATTATGATATTTCAAACAAGTGACGAGTAAATTCGTGAAGGTGAGAGAGTAAGCAAATAGAAGAAAATGAATTTCATCGAAGTTTGATATTTTGAGATAAAATATGGTCCAAGCTACAATACCCCGTATTTATGGATTAGTGTCATACAAGGTACTACATGATCATAATAGGAAGGTGTACAAAGTGTGTTAAAAATGAGTAGTATTTTAAGTAATTTGAGATAATTCCTAATTATGTAGATAATCGGATAATTATTAGTTAATAAGGGAATTAACAAATTAATTAAGAAATTAAGTGGATAAGGACTAACGTGGAAGCCCACAAAGTCACAACATATGAATCTTAAATCATTCTTCTAGGTGGCATTTTAAGAGATTTGGGTGGCCAACTAAGCCACAAAGTAGGGCCCACTCCCAAAGGTTAAGAAAACTTTTCTAATTCATTTTTGAATCTCTACAATGACAAGGAAGCTTCAGCAACTTATTAAAAATGTTATCAACGTGACTTTGCAACTAAAAATCATACAAGACTACATAATGTTATAGCAATGAGATTTTGCGATTCTAAGGAAATACAGTGCAATCTTTCTCAAGAATATCATACGGATTTTCCCTACTCCGATCTTACCGTCACGTGTTTTGCCGCAATTGTCGTGTGTTAGAGGAATTGTCCAGAGAACCAGCTTAGGTATGTTAAGGCTAAACCTTTCCTTCATTTTGGCATAATCTCGTAATTTCATATGTTTGATAACGAGGCATAAAGAGAAGTTCATACTCCCGAATTTATATACATTATCCTAGTACCCTAAGTTATAGTATTCTCCCTTATCGGGACTTTATATTCAATTGAATATTTTCTTCTTCCAGTCAAGTGAGCAGATAGTCTATATATATTTATACAGTATTTTCACCACCATCGATCTATAATCGATGGGCAGGCCCATATAGAGCAACCTCCGATCAGATGGTAAGTTATATACCGATCCTACTGTGGTCGAGCGCCTATGAGCGAGCCCAGAATGGCCGAGATACAGAGCCTAGTATGGCCGAGCGTCTATGAGTGAGCCTACTACGGTAGAGCAGTAATATATACCGAGCCCTATGAGGCCAGGCAACTATTTTACTTACTATATTGAGAGAGTTGAGTCAGTATCAACAGGTAAGCATATTTTCATATTATCTTTGACTCCCAGTTACTATCCGTTATTATATTATCAGTTGTATTTTAGCTTTCAGTTATTCTGTTGCCTTACATACTTGATACATTATTTCGTACTGACGTCCCTTTTTGCCGTGGATGTTGCATTTCATGCGTACAGGTTCAGACAGACAGACGAGTAGACCTCCTCAGTAAGTGTTGCTCGAGTTCAGCTTGATCGGTAAGCTCAGCGTCCTTCGAAGTTGCCGGATCTAGAGTTATATATATATATATTTCGTGTATATATGTATATATATGTTATGGATAGGGCGGGGCCCTGTTCCGATCATAGTACATCCATCAGTAGAGGCTTGTAGACATATCCTGTTAGTTAGTGCAGTATATTGGGCTTGTAAGTTTTGTATGTATATTTTGTTGGTTTGCCAACTGTAATAGTTATGACGGCCTTGTCGACCCAGCTTTATATTGATATTTAGTCAACATTTGCAAATTGTCTTGCAATGTGCCCATGACCAAAGTATGACATTATATGTTTAGAGTCCCTTAGGCGCAAGTTGGTATGGAAGGATAGGTGAGGTACTGGGTGCCGGTCTCGGCCCCGAGGTTTGAGGCACGACAATTCTCTTCCACCACAACTGCTACAACACCCAACCTTCATGTTTCTCAATTGAAACCATGCTACAACCTACCTACAAACATTTCCCATCCCTAGTACTAGATATTTCTAGCCCTTATTGTCCACATCCTCAGAAGATTTGGACAGACGTATGATACAAAAGGGAAATAAGGCAGTTGCTCAAGTGTTAGTGCAATGGGATCAATTGACACTAAACAAGCTACATTAGTGCAATGGGATCAGTTGACACTGAACAAGCTACATGGGAAGATTACTAATCTCTGAAGATCAGGTTTCCTTCTTTTCTTCCTTGAGGACAAGGAAGACTTTAACAGGGGAGATTTGATACGAAGTAGAGAAATGAGAGGTTTCAGCAGTTGTATGCAAGAGCTTGAAGAGAAGAACCTAGTCGTGAAGTTAGTTAGTAATCATAATAGAAATTAAGTCTTGAGATATACACTTTAGTCCCCCCTTAAGTTTGATATATAGTTCGCAATAATTACACATTGGCCCATATTATCTTTTGTCTTTTATATACGTAACCCCATCAGATATAGGAATGATTATCCTCTTTCTCTTATATATTGTACTGGGCTTTCCTTTTTGGATTATGAATTGAAATCCTTTTTATCTTTTGCCCTAGTATTCTTATTTCTTCTTCGTAGATTTTCCTTTTTACTTTACCGTTTCATTATTTTTTCCTTGCTTTTCCTCCACTTTGTATCACCTTACGACACCACTACCACCGGAACACAGGCGTTTCCCGACAGCCCTAGTTGTCTCACCGGCCATGTTTTTCCAACGATGCATACAATTCTTTATGGTGCTGCTAAGACTCTGAGTCGGTCTTTAATTTCGACTCGTCTGCTTTTTCCTCCTCCAATAGCAACTCCATGTTTGATACTCCCTGAAGTTGATGAAAAAGAAGAAGAGAAGTATGTGGATGCTTGTGATTAAGTAAAAGTGGAATATGGTCGGGCGGGTTACGGGAACGAGTCGGGTTGGATTCTTTTTTAATTTGGGTTGGTTCAATCTCTCAGAAGACGGCATGTGTCTTGGCCGTTAAAATATGGACAAAGATAAAACTTTGATTGACGGTAAAGGTATATTTGAACGGAAAGTATAACGGGGGACAAGATTGAACAATAAATATAAGTGTATATCTGACCCTTTTCGTTGTTGACACCAAACATAATTTATGTCTCATTTGTTTGCACTTAATGTAGGTCTGAATCTTAATCATTCATATCCAGACATTAAATGTGTTTGTTTTTAAAGTCTGAATCTTAATTATTCAGATCTTAATCATTAAGTGTATTTACTTCACAACCACTTAATGGGTCTGCATAGGTATGTATGATTAAGATCTACAGGAGAGACTTAATTTCATTAAGATGCTATCACATATTCATTATTAACTGCCGCTACCGTCTACCATTATCAACTACCATCATGCCACCACCACCACGATACTCAACCACCACCACCACCATCACCATACCACCATCATCCTCAATCATAGCCGCCATTATCGACCATCCCTACCCACCATCCCCACCACTCCGACCACCATCATTCTCACTCACAATCAACACTCATCCACCTCAACTACCACACCAAACCACCTCATCACCATTAACAACCACAGTCGGCACCACCCATCATTATAACCTACTACCACCTTCCTCAATCACAATTACTACCACCACCCACATTATTAATTATCACCACCCATCACCACCATCCTCAATCACAATCGTCACCACTGCCAATCACTACTAGCTACTAGCATGAACCACCATCATCAACCAAAACTACTACCAACCACCACATCTAGTCGGCATTCACCCGTTAGCCTTCACCACCAACAATTATCATATTTTAATTTTTTTATATATTTTATCGATAGAATATTAGATTAGTTAGTATTTTATTTGAATTTTATGTTTATTAATTTTTAAATAAAGATAAATTTTATATATTCATATATTAAAAATCAAACAGTCTTAGTTACTTAGTATTCAAATCTTAATGCACATCTTAATATATTCAAATATGTATTCAGATTCAGAACAAATGAGGCCATAATCGCAAAGTTAATTTAGATACTCTAAGAAAATTAAAAATAATAATCTTCCATGATATTCCAAAATTGTCCATGTTCATGTGCTCACGAGGGCCACTACATTACATATATAACATATCACTGCGAAACCCTAAAACCTCTTTTTCTCTCTTTCTGCCTCTCTTTACTTAATTTTGGGTGTAAAGGGGTGAGCAAGTTTCAACTGTGCAGCCATGGCTCTGGTATGTTTCTTAGATCTTCATTGATTCCTTTTAATGTTAAAAAAAATAGATCTGGGTTTTCAATTCTTTATGATCTATAGCTAAAGATTTAATCTTTACACTGGTTTTTCAATCTGTTAGCATATCTCAGTTCTTTTGGTTGTCGGGTTTGTAGCGTTTATTGAATTATTACTGTACTTTATTTTGCTTAGTTCTTCATCTTGGTATCTAAAATAGTTGTATTTGGATCTTTTGAGTGTAATATGAATTTAAATCTGAGTGATGGTTAATTATTTGCTGAATTTTCCATCTGCCTATGCCTATTGGCTATTTGAATTGTCTTCTACTAAAGTTTTTTGCATGTATGAATCACTCAATTAAGTAGAGAGCGTATCACTGTATTGGCTGAAGTGTGAAGTTCCTTTTTTTCTCTCCTTTTCTATGACTATAGCATTTGGGCCCGCTTGCACGCACCTTGGCAATTCCACTGGTTACTTATTACCTCGCACTATCATAAGTAGCGGGTAACTTTGCCCACCAAGAATTAGGCACACATTTTTGGACTCTGTTGTCGTTTGAACATGTGAACTCATGGTTCTTCTCCCACTTCATTCACCACTAGGCAACACCCTTCAGTGCCTCGCCTTGAGTGGAGAATGCTGAATCATTTTTATAGAGAGGGGGCTTCACATTCTTAGTATGACCCTTTGTTTTTAGTTGCTCTGTCCTATAATCATCTCTTTTCCCTTGAGAAAGACACCCTACACAGTAGACCAGGTTTCTGTTGGAGGGTTCTGTATCCGCTGGCGCTGAGTCAGATGGCATTCAAATTATTACTTTTTATTATGAAGAATGTGGCATCTTGAAAGTTCTTAGGATTTTTGAGGTGTTTAATTTGATGATAAATTGTGCCTTTATTGAATCTGTTTGATGGGAGAAAACATCAGAGGACGCAAATCTATTTGGATTGTTAGCTGAGAATTGAGGTCCTGCGTTATTTTTTTTTTCTTAGAATGATGATTGTTTTCCGATTGATTAAAACGGGACATTATGCATGAATGTTAGAAGCTTTTCCTTAGCTACTTTTTCAGTAGCAGAACTCTCTTAAGAACAAGTGCATATGATATGTCTAATTGTATTCTGTTCTTCTTGGGGATGTAATTTCTTGACGATATCCTCGCATTTAAATTTTCTTCATTATATATGTTGCAGGTTTTGCACTCAACAAATAACAACAAAAATGCCTCAAAGGCACTCATTGCTGCTGAGTACACAGGTGTAAAGGTTGAACTTGCAAAGAATTTCGAGATGGGTGTATCAAATAAGACACCTGAGTTTATCAAGATGAATCCAATTGGGAAGGTATGTTATTATTCTACAGAACCGTATATATTTTCTCATGTACTTCAGACAAGGTTTTGCTAATCTTGTTTGGTGTGTGCTTTTTGACCTGTAGGTTCCTGTGCTTGAAACTCCTGATGGCCCTGTTTTCGAGAGCAATGCTATTGCACGCTATGGTGAGGCTATTTCTCATTTTCTTTTATTTGACTTATGATCATATAACAGAAATAAGTCTGACATTGACCTCCTTTAATTCATGCAGTAACTAAATTGAAGCCCGACAATCCTCTCTTTGGCTCTTCGTTGATCCAATATGTATGTATTTTGGTTTCTTAGTTACATTTTTCCTGTGTGAAATTCTTATTCCTCTATTTATGTTCACTTTCTTCTTGATAGGCTCAAATCGAGCAATGGAATGATTTTTCTGCCACTGAAATTGATGCAAACATTGCACGATGGCTGTATCCACGCCTTGGCTATGGTCCATACATTCCTCCAGTATGTCTCGTACTGTGCACTATTTAAAAAAATTATTCTGAAACAATAAAAAAGGTAAATCAACTGAAAATCTTCTTGTTTTGCAAAAAGGCTGAGGAAGCTGCAGTAGCTGCATTAAAGAGAGCTCTTGATGCTTTGAACACCCATCTTGCATTTAACACGTACTTGGTTGGAGAATCAATCACATTGGCCGACATTATAATGGGCTGCAACTTGAGTATTGGTTTTGGGATGATAATGACTAAAAGCTTTACCAAGGAATTCCCACATGTAGAGAGATACTTCTGGACTGTGGTTAATCAGCCAAATTTCTGCAAGATATCGGGTGAGGTGAAACAAGCTGAATCTATCCCAGCTCCCCCATCCAAGAAGCCTGCACCGGCGAAGGAACCTACAAAACCCAAAGCAAAGGAGGAGCCAAAGAAAGAGGCTAAGAAGGAAGAACCAAAGTTTGAAGAGGAGGAAGAAGCACCCAAGCCTAAGGCAAAGAATCCTCTTGATCTATTGCCTCCAAGTAAGATGATTCTGGATGAGTGGAAGAGGCTTTACTCCAACACCAAGACCAACTTCCGCGAGGTTGCCATTAAAGGTATATTTTAGTTTTTTCTGTTTTGTTATGTATCTTTCTTATCAAAAGGTTAAAGTGATTTCTCAGTATTAGTTATTTAAAGATATTTGCTTTCTTCAATCAATGCATGTTTAGTTTTTTTCGTAAAAAATATTCTGTAACCACAATTTGTTCGTGGAAAGGGAGGTCCCCGAGAGTTTGGTAATAAATGTGAATATTACCATAACAACCAAAACAATTTACATGCTAAGGAGCCTCTAGTGTCCTTTGCCACCTTCTAGGAAGGGTGCTCCAGACTCTAGATCTCCAAACAAAGGAGAACTTCTAATTACATAATTTCTGAATCGACAGCTGATTTTTCCTAGCTCTCTTAGTCCTACACAATGTATCCAATCTATCTAAGATCTCTTTCTGAATCTGAAGAAACACAAAATCTCTATCTACATTTTACTTTTTTGAATATTCTCCAGTTCCTTGCTTGCCAAGTGTAGTATAGCATGGCACCCCATACTACAGCAACTATTTCCTTTTGGAGTTGATCCACTTGATCACCTGGCTTGCTTCACTGTTATGAATCTTGATGCCCAGCCAGCTGCTCAACTTTTCTCTCAGGTCTGAAATCCACTTGCATCGACCAAAGATATGCACATGTGTCTCTTCTGTGCCTGATCACATAAATAGCAGTGCTGATCATCTACATGCATCATTAATCAATGTAATCTCTCCTTGGTTAACAGTTTATTTTAACATGCCAACCACACTAGAAACCTCTGCTTAGGGAGCATAACTGAGCTCCACATTAGCTTAACTTCCCTTACTCTAGGTAGAGGGCCCAGCATGTGTTGATAGCTTCTGCACATGGAATAATCTCCTGTTGAGGTCAATAGATATTTATCTCCGTGATACTATCCTGCCATTTAAACTTTGAGGGAATTCAGTTTCTTCCAATACCAGCTGCAATCTCCTGTTGGAGCATGTTCCCATATGCTCTCTTTGTCCTTCATGTTGATACTATTGACCCATTTATCCCATAAAATGTTTTTCTTGCTAGCTAGTTGCCAGAGTAGCTTACCAACAGCAGCAGTATTCCATTTGCAGCAGCCTTTAATGTTTAAACCTCCATTTTTCTTTGGAGTACATACCCTGTCCCATGCAACAAGGTTAATTTTCCTTTTATCCTCTGTAGCCCCCATAGGAAGTCCCTGCGTTTCTTATCAACTTGCTTTACTACACCCCATAGGAGGTCCCCAAGAGTTGTTCCCTTTTTCATTGTTGAATCTCTCTTTTCAATGATCAGTTTATGATGTTCTGTATCTGATTGATCTAGTTAATCACTAATCTTTACAGAAAATTTTATCTTCTGACCAGTTATAGTTTCAAGTATAGGGATTTGGGAGGTGGAGAATTTGGAAACCTTGCAATAGAAGAGGAAGTATTCCACTTCATTAAGAAAACATTTGAACTGGTTTCTTTTCAGAGCCTTAACCTGTACTGTTCTTGTTTTGCAGGTTTCTGGGACATGTATGATCCCGAAGGATATTCTCTCTGGTTCTGTGATTACAAGTACCAGGATGAGAACACAGTTTCCTTTGTAACCTTGAACAAGGTTGGTGGTTTTCTGCAGAGAATGGATTTGGCACGCAAGTATGCTTTTGGTAAGATGTTGGTAATTGGTTCAGAGGCCCCATATAAGGTGAAGGGCCTGTGGCTTTTCCGTGGAAAAGAAATTCCCAAGTTTGTTATGGATGAATGCTATGACATGGAGCTCTATGAATGGAAGGAAGTAGACATCAACGATGAAGCGCAGAAGGAGCGTGTCAGCCAAATGATTGAGGATTACGAGCCCTTTGAGGGAGAGTCTCTGTTGGATGCAAAGTGCTTCAAGTAAACATTGTGTTGCATTCGGCAATGGCTCCTTTCACCTGAGGTTGTAGTTTACCTTGGTTTTGTCCTCCCAAATTTACGTAGATTCTTGTTTTAAAAACTATCTTGCCTTTTTTTTTTTGGTTGAGAAAGGTGAAAACATATGTTGTCTTAAGAGGTTTTCTTGTCTTTGTAGTATGTTTTCTAAATTTTGGATTTGACATAGTGAAAAGGGATATATTTTTGATTGAGTTGTTTATCCTTTTCCAAGTAAAGCAGTTATGGCAGTGCTTCATTCAGATGAATCACCTTTTGCAACTTGCATGTTAACTTGTATAAGGTGGATTAACTTCATTCAGATGAATCACCTTCAAGTAAACATTGTGTTGCATTTGGCAATGGTTCCTTTCACCTGAGGTTGTAGTTTACCTTGGTTTTGTCCTCCCAAATTTACTTAGATTCTTGTTTTAAAAACTGTCTTGCCTTTTTTTTTTGTGGATTAATGTTTCTTGTTTTTTGTGTTTGCAATAGAAGCTTAATCGTTAGGCATTACAGACTGACTCTGACTGTGGTCTAGTGTATAGTAAGCAATGATCAGATTTTACATCAAACTTTCACTATCATTTGTATTTCATAATCAAGCCACCAAAAATCATATAGGTGAATAACATAACCATACATGCTTAATAAATATATTCAAGTAGAGCAAAGAAAAAGAGAAAATCATATTATGCTCAGGCAATATATTCGAGTAAGAAGAAGGATAAAATTATGCATAGGCAATACATGCAAACCTGACAGCATTAGACCTATCTACCCGGAATTGAAACCTTTGAGCTATAGCATAATTCTTATACACTTGTCCAACCATAACCTCCTTCTGATTAGTTTTTGAAATAATCAAATCTTTGTGGAGTTCGAACACTCCAATCGCTTCTCCTGAATTGACAAAATCTAGAGCCAGTGTATCATCTGTATTGGAATCGTACCTTTGAATTGCTTTGTCTATTTGTACAATGTCGCCTTGATTTAAACTACCTTCGGATATAAGATCTTTTTCGATAGTTGTTATGCACAAAGGATACATCCCAAATTCTCTGTACTCTTTTTTCAATTCTACATACACTGGGTTACAGAAAAAATAGGCGTTAAAAAGGGAATTAAAGACCATTAAAATACAATACAAAGTAGAAGGAAATTGCTTACGACACCACTACCACCGTTTTTAACGCCTATTTTTTCTGTAACTTGGGTTACAGAGTGTATGTAGAATTGAAAAAAGAGTACAGAGAATTTGGGATGTATCCTTTGTGCATAACAACTATCGAAAAAGATCTTATATCCGGAGGTAGTTTAAATCAAGGCGACATTGTACAAATAGACGAAGCAGTTCAAAGGTACGATTCCGATACAGATGATACACTGGCTCTAGATTTTGTCAATTCAGGAGAAGCGATTGGAGTGTTCGAACTCCACAAAGATTTGATTATTTCAAAACTAATCAGAAGGAGGTTATGGCTGGACAAGTGTATAAGAATTATGCTATAGCTCAAAGGTTTCAATTCCGGGTAGATAGGTCTAATGCTGTCAGGTTTGCATGTATTTAAAAAAAATTTCTTTGTATTTTCTATTATTGGTTCGAGCTGTAAGTTTAACGTTGTTGTATTTATGCATATTTGTGTATTTCCTTTTGATGATCACAGATGTAGTAAACATATGTTTGTTTAGAGTCATTAAATACATGTATTCATATGTATTTTACTGGTCTAAATACACAACAGTGGCTCTAATTATTTTCTTATTTTGTCTACTGTGGTATTAAGTGTATGCATATACAAACAATTGTATTCAGTTGTATTCATTGTATTTAAATGCATATAACTATAATTGAATTCAGTAGTATAAAAATTTATATATATAGATGTCAGGATGTATCTATGTAAGATTGTATTCGTCTGTATATGAGTGATTTTTTTTGTAAACACTTATGCTAATCAAATGTACAATGACTAATTCTTTGCAGCTATGCATTATTATGTATTTCATAAGATTGTGAATGGAGGTTTAAGGCTTCAAGCATTAACAAATCAGAACTATTCAAAGTGAGAGAATTCAATGATAACCATACATGTCCGTTGAAGGACAAGGTGTATGAGCAGCGGCAGGCTAGTAGCAGCCTTATAGGTGGTATGATAAGGCCTAAGCTTACTAACCATAAGAGGAAATACACTCCAAGGGATATTATTGATGATGTGAAATCAGATTTAGGTGTAGATGTTAGCTACATGTTGGCGTGGAGGGCTAAAGAAAAGGCAATGAATTTTTTGAGAGGTGAACCGGCTGATTCATACAAAAAATTACCAGGATACTTATATACAATAGATATGACATATCCAGGTTCCCACATCAGAATGGTAAAATCGCCAAAAAATGAATTCATATACGTGTATATATCCTTGTATGCCTTTATAGGGGGTTTGATCATTGTAGACCCATTGTTGTTGTGGATGAAAGTCACCTAAAATCTTATTACACCGGGACAGTCGTTTCGGCAAGCACGTTGGATGGTGCAGGTGAGTATCTGAATTATAATACAATCTGCTAATATTTTAAATATTGAAATACATGTTTTAAAAATAATTATATTCAATTGTATTTACAGGTCATATATTGCCACTAGCATATGGTGTTATTGATTCAGCGAACAATGCTGCTTGGGCGTGGTTCTTTGAGCAATTCAAGATAGCATACGGTGACAGGGAATACATGTGCATCGTTTCAGATAGAAATGAGAGTATCATTAAATCTGTATCGAGAGTGTATCCAGATGTACCGCATTTTGCTTGTATATGACATCTAGGAACAACATATATAAGAAATTCAAAAAGAGCCATGCCAAGTTGAGCGAGATATACTTCTCGATGACAAAAGCATACACACAAGCTGAATTTGACAGTCTGATGGAGAAGGTGGAGAAGGTAGATATTAGAGTGAAAGAATACTTAGAGTTAGCTGGTTACGAAAAATGGGCTAGGTTGTATGCATCTGTTAACAGGGGATGGACAATGATGTCAAATATTGCTGAGTCAATCAATGCCGCACTAGTTTCAGCAAGGGAATTGCCAATATACGACTTCCTCGAAGAAGTTAGAAAGATGTTTGGACGTTGGAATTGTAGTAACCGCAAAAAAGCTACACAGACATACACGACACTTGGAGAAAAATACCGGGAAATACTGACTTTGAATGAGGCAATGTCTACACGTACGACTGTAAGTTATATTTTAATGTCATTGCAGTATATAGCTTAATAGTTTTCTGAATTAATGGTATGAATACAACTGAATACAACCATTTTTTAAATACCACTACCATTAATACATATGAATACAATTGTACTCAAACACATACAAGATATATTTTCCCGTAGATATAATATGAATACAACTGAATATAACTAAAAATATGCTGCAAAAACTAAATAAGTACAACAAACTTTTGATAAGTTTTGCACTAATTACAGTTGATATTCTGCTGGTCTAAATATATGATGTATTCATCTATATGCAAATATTTCAGTTGTATGTAACTTATCAGCATTATACATTTGGTAGTTCAGTTATATGTGCTCAAAACTTATATTTCTATTTTTAAATGTAGGTGGTACCATCAACTGAATACTTACCGGTTAACGATGGTGGAAGGAATTACACAGGCTGCCTGTTAGAGAGAAAATGTATTTGTGGGAGGTTCCAAGTTGATGAATTGCCATGCCCACATGCTTGGGCTGTATTGAAGAGCAAGTTTCTAATTCCAGAAGAATATTACTCTAACTATTACAAACCAATTGTAATAACATACGATGTGCCAGTGTACTCGCTACCGGACAGAAATGACTGAAATATACCAAAACATGTTGCAGAGGAGGTTATACTAAAGGTGTCAAACGGTCTGGGTCAACACGTTTCCGGATCGGCCCAGATTTGTTGAAACCGGACCCCGAGCGGCCCGGTACAAAGGGGCCCGGGTGGGCTGGGTTTAAGGGGTAAGGGGGGTTGGGCCGTTTACATTTTTTCTACCGGTTACCCGGACCGGTCAAACCCGGTCAACATTTTTTCATGTAGAACAGGTTAACCGGCCCGACCCGGCCTGGTTTAACGACTGTTTTTCAAATTTTTATTTTATTTTTATTTTTTAAAGTTGTTTAGGACCGTTGGCAACGGCCAGGTGGCTTTTGGTCATTGAAGTATTAAATGTAAACTTTAATTTGAAAGTTTAAGCTTGCAAATTATATTATTATAAGTGTAATTTTTTTCCATCTTCATTGTATTCTATATTTCTATTATCTTAAAATTTAAATTCTTAATGATATATTCAAATATACGAATTTTAAAATCTTTGCATCCTTTATTCAAACACTATTTTTATAAGATTATTTTTTTGTTTATATTTTTACGATAGTTATAACAAATACAAAAAAAAAAATTTTAAAAAAAATTTAACACTAACCTGGCCCGGCCCGGCCCCTTTGACCCGTAACCCTTACGGTTCAATTTATACCCGGATGGACCAAGACCCGTTAAATCCGGTAAGCCCCAACCCGTAACCAGCCCGGTTCTGAACTCGGACGGTTCAATTTTTTCCCTACCCAGCCCGGCCCACCCGTTTAACACCCTTAGGTTATACTACCACCCAAATGAAAAAGACCTCCTGGAAGGCCAAAGAAGAAGCGCGATAAAACTTTAAGTGAATTGCTGCAGCCGAAAAATCAACATTCACGTAGCATGTGGGCAGGGAGGACATAACAAGCGAACGTGTAGAAATGCTCCACATAATAAATAGTTAACACTCTGACATGTATTGGTGCTTCAACGATTTGTCAATACTTATGATGACATTGTCAAGTAATAAATTCTCATTGTCTAAGTAATATATTCTGAATGACTTTCGTGAATAGATTCTGAATTCATATAGTTGAAGTATTTTTATACAGATAAATACATATGAGCTATACAGTTGAGTAGAACTGAGTATAGATGAATACTAAAAAATACAACTGAAGTATTTTTATGAATAATACAGTTGAGTAGAACTGAATGTAAATGAATACAACAAAATACAACTGAATAATACACTTGAATACAATCAACTACTGCTGAATAAAACAGCTGAATACAACTGACTACGTATAACCTGTTTAATACATCTGAATTTGTATTCTTTAATATGTATTAACTGAACTTGAAAGATACATATGAATGAATGCTGCTGAATACAACTGAATAATACAGTTAAATACAACTGAATTCAGAAAAAATACATCTGAATTCTTTTATATAACCTACCATCAGAATACATAAAGTTTCTGACTTTGATATTACCATGTTCATTACCTAAAACCTGTTCAAGCAAAGTTACTTGGTGTTAATACATACTTGAATCCTGTAAGATAAATATGAATACAAACTGAAGAATAAGCATGAATACTTATGAACAAACCAGTGAAACAGAGATTGAAAAGTTGCAATTGTCATACACGAACGCTGTCGATAAAGTGATAAGTTTTTCAAACTAAATACCATCTTCACCAAAAACTACTCAAAACAGTATTCTTCTTGAAACTACATTCCAAAACTACATTAACCTAAAGCTACTCTAACACTATCTGCATCTTTGAATCTGACTCCGTGATTTGCTTAGCAATCTTTGAAGGTGCTTCATTCTCGCTTATGGCATCAGCGTCTATCTTCCGCATAGCATAGTCCCAAAGGAGAGCACCATATCTTTGACGGAGAAGATTGGAATCAAATGTTGTTTGTGAAATCTCACCAAGATTTTGCTCAGAAACTCTGCGTATGCTGCAACATGCACCCCACAATCCCTAAAAAATAATTGATTGAAACAATTAAAAATAATTCATACAATTAGGTTTGTATATAACATACAAGAATGATGATTGAATACTTACATGCTCCCAGCTTTCTGTTGAGGCAGATCTGATATGAAAAAAAATTCAAAGGGATCATTATGTGACTTGTCAGTGTATGCTGAGTAAGTAGACCAATCTATGCCTTGACTATCTCTGTAAAAGCCACTCATTAATAGATACAGAGGTACAAGCTTAGCTAGCTTATCAATCTCAGAAGCTACATAGGCATCATCACCTGCAGATCTGTGCAAGTCATACACTTTGATACATCTCTCCTTGAATGAGACAACAGCCAATACCCAGTGTAGTTTGTCCTTCAAGTTGACTGGTATCAAGATATTATCCACAGTATGCCAAGGTACATTAGCTAGCAATCTGTAGCCCCTTATGTACTCACATACCACATCCTCTTCTTTGGCTACACTAGCATTACTATCTGTATCAGCATACCTGTCGAATATTTTAGCGATTCTTGTCTTGAATATACAATCAACATTTGTATACTTGAAGTTGATTGTTTGATTGTACTTTCCCTGCTTTCTCAAATAGTAGAATATGACGTCAATATTCTATACACAAAGTTAAGTACATGGTGTGAGTCCAATTAATCAAACTATTAAAGAATATAGCTGAATACAGAGAAATACATATGAATAATACAGTTGAATGCAACAGACTATAGGTGAATAAAACTGTTGACTACAACTGACTACAGCTTACTACATCTGATTAAAACAGTTGAATACAACTGAATATAGCTGAATACAGCTGAATAATATTGAATAATACAACTGACTATAGCTGATTAAAACAGTTGAATTCAACTGACTATAGCTGAATACAACTAAATACAGAAGTTGAATAAAGCTGAATACAGCAATTGAATACAGCTGACTACAACTGATTAAAACAGTTGAATTCAACTGACTATAGCTGAATACAGCTGAATACAGAGAAATACATATGAATATTACAGCTGAATACAGCTGAAAGCAAGTAAAATACAGCTGAATAATACAGCATGTTGTTATTCAAAGAAAATTAGTCAGTTAGGGAGAAAACTTACGTTGTCATCCCATAGCTTCCCGTCAAACGGTAGGAGGTAAAACCAACCTTTTGAATTAACTTGATCAACTCCAAAATTCAATGGTATATGAAGTGTTGACTTGTTCTTCTTGTAATGGTCTTCCAAATTACTTCTACAAGTATGATATAAAAAACATTATATACATTTTTAAAAATATAAAAACTTAATACACATACCGGGGGAAAACTCACCTCTGATCATGTCTAGCGAGAAGACCATCACGAACCCATTTGTCATATTCCTGAATGATTAATGTAGGATGTAGCCCCGTTATTGAATGATCCTCAAAGGGGTGTCTTTTTTCAAAAATGGGGGTCAACTTTACTGTTGTTCATTGAATTCGTGAGTAGAGACTTTTAAATTTAAAAACAATGAGGAAATAGATCTTTAGTTTATAAAAACACTAACCTGCAGGGTCGAAGTTAGACTCGTAAGGCGAAGAGTACCATCTACTTGGTCACCGATTCCTATGAGATGGTATGGGGTTGATTCGGCTTTTTTTGCACTGTTGTGAATCACAATTCTAGTTTCTGGAATTTGACCGGGAAGAAACTTGTCGTCCAGCTCAAATTGAGATACATAGAATTCTGTAGATACACCCTCTTGACTTGTAGATGGTATGTTGCACGGCACCTCTGATGTAGTTTTCCCCTATCCTCTTGACTCCACACATTGAGCATTAAGCATTGGTTTCTGTTAGTTGTATGTATCATTGTTAGTGTAGTAACTTAGTGTAAGAATACAGTTAAATACATATAATTATAGTAAGAAAACAGATTTTGGTAATGGAAATCTTAGTGAAATACATCACACATATTCAAGAATAACAAATCAGAATACATCAAAATACAACTGAATATATTTAAATACAGCAGTTAATTCCATTTACATATTAAGGTTAACACAGATATGAATACAGTTAAATACATGTGTTGGTCGATGCATTTATCAGTTTAGTGAGGCAGTTAAATGCTAGTCTAATACATACAACTTTTATAATACAATTATTTAATTATAACAGCAAGCAGGAGATATAAACAAATGCTAAATATGTTAAGAATGTTAAACCTCAACATTATCTCCGACATCTGTGTCAATGTCATCATCACGTCTCCCTATGGGTTCCTTTCTCTGGTGTAAACTTTCAGTTTGCTGATTTTGTTGAAGATGGTCAGAAAGCTTCTTGAAGTTATCACTGATCAATGTTATCAGAGACTTGAACTCTCCCACAACCTTAACGAGACAGAAATAATTAGAAGATTGCGCCAAAAATATATGAATGTTAAGCATTAAACTGTCATGTTTAATTTGTGGTTAAATACTCACGTATTCTTTGAATGAATTTAGGTCTTTCCTCAAAGAAGATACTTGGTCATTTTGGGAATCTGGCAGCCGATTGTCATGCAAAACTTTCTGTCCAAATTCGGATACACAAATAGGAGGAATCTTGGATTGATATTCTGTTTCATTAGGATGCCTTTCGTGTTCCTTGCGCTTTTTATGGGGCGGTGATGAAGATGGAGCAACACTTGCAACATGTTTCTTCTTACATTGAAGATCGGGTGTAGGAGAAAAGTCATCTGAATCCTCTCCCGACTTGTCTGAATGAGCAGGAGTAGGTCTGTCGGAAAGTTTCTTCTTTCTCTTCCATATGCCGCCGATTTCCAAGAAAGGTGATGGTTTGAGCTTCTTCTGAAACATACTTTATTTGGCTTATCATATGATTTTTCTTTCTTCTTCTTCTTCTTCTATATGTTGGATTGTAGCGTTGTCCTTTATGTTCAAAACGGGCAGAAGTTGGCGTTGGAAATAGAGATGCATTACCAGCTCGTTACTTGTTCAAGTTTGAATTTTTTTCTGTACTCTCAACGAATGGTATAAACAAATATGAATCAAGTTTGTTCGAGTCTTGCGGCTACAAATGGTATTGCTCATCATCAGCTTCTCAAATTTGTTAAAATCATATTTTTATCTTTAGTTTTGAGTTTCCTATCTTTCCTTCCGGACGGTCTATAAAAATAACTTCTCTAAAATCCTATTTGTGAATTACACCAGTTAGTTGTTGTTGTTGTTGAATTTTGACTTTTTGATATGAATAATCTTCACTAAATACCTTGACATATGGTGTCAATTATTAATGTACTCAATTTGGGTATGGTGTTTCATGGGTTTAGTGACATGCAGAGGTAGATTTTACCGGGTATGGATTTAATCTTTTAAGACTTTTAAACTGAACTTAGTACACTCTTGACATACAGTTGAGGAGACAGATTACGAACACTAATGAGTCGTTTGGTACGCGGACTAAATTATCCTGGGATTATAATCTAAGAATTATAACTTTAGTACTAATTTATACCACATGAGAGATGAGATAAAATAATCCTATATTTGATGGGATAAGATGGAATATCCTGGATATATATTATTTAGTTGGCGGTATAAACTTCTAAACAAACAAGATATAGATTTTATCCTACGTCATATCCTACCTTATACATCATATCAAATGACCACTAAAGATTTGGGAGCGATACGTTAGGGAAGTCTAAGATGGTGCCTCGCATATGGGTAAGAAGAGGGTTCTTATGCTCTGACGTGGAGCCTTATGGGGAAGGGGCTAGGCCAATAGGGATAGCACATCCCCACTTCAAGCGCACCTCTATATTAGCTGACAATGGCAGATCTAGTTTATAGTTACTGCGTCCTGGAACCCAGTAATTTTTGCGTAGATCCTATATTTTTATTAAATAATCTATTAAATATCTATAAATATATGATTGTGAACCTAATTATTATTGTAGTATTAATTAGTAATTACTAGGAACTCATAAACTTCAAATCATGGATCAGTCTCTGTCGACTGAATCACTATTTTGGTCTAGGCGGTAGTATCGGTGAACCACGCGTGATATCGAAGTTAACTAATTACTAAATACTCCCTTCGTTTCAATTTATGTGAACGTATTTTCTTTTTAGTCTGTGCTAGAAAGAATGACTTCTTTCCTTATTTGGAAATAATTTACCTCTATGCAATTATTTATAACCATACAAAATGTCTCCTCTCATTTTACACTACAAGTTCATAAGTCTTCTCTCTTTTCTTAAATTTTATCCAGTCAAATGAGTTTACATAAATCGAAGCAAATGAAGTATAAAAAGGGGAAAGTCGCTACTCTTTTTAGGAAAGATAAAAAGGAGGAAATAATGCCTAATAAATTGGCGCGGAGAGGGTATCTCAGTAATTATTTTATTTAAATGAATAAAAAGTAGTACTCCAATATATAATTTTAAAAGACTGATCATCTATCCATATGGAGATGGAAGTGAAGATGGACGTGATCATAAACTCTTTACATGCTGGTTGGGAGGTGAATGCCACATTTAGCTTCTTGATATTTCATCAAATTCATGACAAGTGTATTGTAATGAGAGGTATTGTGTTCCTTCCTCTGGAACTTCTCTTCTTTGAAGTCTTTTGAAGTTTCCAAAACCTGAAAGTATAATAAATAGATAATTTCAAATTTAGGTAGGAAATAAAGTACTGCTTCATATATATGACGATACTTTGTTACAGGAATGGAGCAACGATTTCACAATATCAAGACTGAATGGGGTTTCTCAAGATGTATATCTCATGAAACTTTCAAAGAGCTCTCTAAGGGTTACCTTGTTAATGGAAAATGTGTCTTTGGAGTTGATGTATATGTCATCAAGAACCATGGAGTAGGTGAGTGTGTATCGTTGTTGGATGAGAGCAAATCTTATAAGCACGAATGGAAGATTTCAGAATTCACAAAGGTGAAGAATACTGTGTGGTCTGAAGAGTTTACAGTTGGGGGTTACAAATGGTATATTGTTCATGCTCTTTTATATTCATCCTTCTTTCGCACATGATTTTCTTTCTAGTGTAAATACAATTTGATGTGTTTGTATGCAGGAAACTTCGTCTATATCCTACAGGTAATGTTGGAGAAAATGGCCAGAGCATCTCCATCTATATTGAATCAGTTGATGCTAAAGGATTTGATTTCCGCAAAAGAATCCAGGCAAAATTTAGTATTTCTGTCAAAGATCAGGTTACTGGTGCACATCACAAGAAGACTTGTACGTTCTCTTGCTGCACGTCACAAGTGTTTAAGTTGGCGTTTTATGTTGATTATTAGCTGCATATTGCTAAATTATTTAGTTTCCTTTGAATTATTTGACAGTTTTTCTCTTGCAGCTACTGCTAAAGGATGGAGGCCATTTATGCGGCTAAGTGAATTGAAGGATCCAAAGAAAGGCTTCCTTGTTGGAGACTGCTGCATTGTGGAAGCACATGTTTCTGTACTTGGTGTTGTCAATAGTTTAACTTAATCCTTGGTTTATGATATAAATTTAGAATTCTCCCAATAAATTATTCCTTGTGAAACATCTTTTGGCGGATGCATGCACACAGCTTTAATTTACTCCTTGCTGTCATTTTATTATTTAAATGATTGTTGCTGTTAGTTTTTGTCATGCTTAGTTGATGTAACGTTTTAAGCTGCATCAATGGTCAAATATTATACTACTATAAGAAGGGCTGTCTAAGCATCTGATATGTATATATGTGGTTAGACTATTCGAAAATTCTGAGCATTTAAGTCTAAGACTTTTGATGATGGTTCAGAATCATTTAAATCCTTTTGGAAACTCTTAGTATATGGTTAATGAAGGATTTTTCTCTAACACCTATCTGCTATTTCATTGACTATAGTAACATTTTATGAGTATATATAGTTACATGAGACTAAAGCTTGAAACTCTTGTTATAATTGGTTTTGCTGTTGCCTTTCATTATATTACATCGACCTTGCTAATTCATAAACTTTAATTACAGAGATTGTATCTGGTTAACTCTTTAATTTGTTATTTGTAGCTTGAAAATAACGAACACTACCTTATTTTATGAGCCTACTTACATTTTGACGGGCACCGTGGTCAAGATTAGTCCCCTATAGCCTGAAATCAAAAAATTCAACAGTATTTTAACGGTAAAAACTTGCATAAGTAATGCTCTATGTGGTGGTATTCGGATTTCGATAGCCAAAGTCTGATCGTCATTTTTTCATTGGTTTTTGAATATTTTGAATTATTAATTGTTGTGGCTTATATATAGTACTTTAATTTTACGTTTTTCAAATATGTAAATTTTGTTTTACAAAAGAATTAAAGATTTTGTGCTCAAATTCTGGATCAAAATGGAGAAATTTGACTCTCGAATTCTGCATCCGACATAAATTGGACGTTAATGCCACATATTTTTTTTGGCAGGGAGAATAAGCCGTCCCAAATTCCTGTTTGTTGAATATAATGCCATTGATGGTGGACTAGGTTTTGATTTTTAAAGGTGGGGGTGGAGAAAAGCCCACATCACATGCAATGCTGTCTGTCTGAAAAAAAATTCGATGGCCTATCTGTCATATTTGTCACGTAAATGGGGAAATTTTTGGAAGTTTTACCTGTTTTAAACATTCTTGTGTGCATGAGGAAGGAATTCAAAGGTACATTTAATTTATATTTGAGCGATCAGCGTATGGGTAAAATTTACCCTCCCACATGGCATGTCGAGATCCAGAGATCGAAATAGATAATGGGACCCACTATCGGGTTCGACAGGTCCTCTTGCTTTGGGGATGATGGTCATCGGAAGGTCAAGCATTCGAAAAGGTGCGCGTGCTTGTGTGGAGATCCCCCCAACCGCGTCCGGAGATTGTGGATATCATATGTTATGCTAAAGCGGTTACCACTATCGAAGATCTCGCTCTCCACTACCTAACCCCTTGGCTTGCTGGCCCAAAACTCGAAACGACATCACTCCCTCTATTACAATAAAGGTCGTCCTAGCGCTTGAGGAGTATCATCAGAAGAAAGAAAGAAAATTCTCTTCATACGATACACCATCTTATATTAGAATCTTTTTTAAATAGCGTTGTAACTCAATCATTCATGCGATCATTGTTCGGGATTGGAAATCAAGAAGAATTTCTTCTGCTTTATCGTTCTATTTAATCTATTCCGTTCTTTCTTATTTTATCAGTTGAACTAAGCTGTCCAAATTGGTTCACAATTTTAAATGGGCTAGGATTAATTCCAAATTAATCCTTTGGGATCTAGGTCTGGGCATATATCGGATAAAATCGGTAGTTCGAATCGAAAAAATGCTATTTGGTTATCGACATTGGGTTATTGGGTAGTCAATTCGATAACGATTTAATGTTATTTTATTATTGGGTAATTTGATTTGAGAAGTTGCTGAAGTCTGTGTGCTGCTGGTGTGATCGCACTTGTGAAGTAGGAACCGCAGATGCAAGCCCGCTTGTGCGGCAATGGAGGAGAGAAGACAGAGGAGCGCAGGTGCAAGGTTTTCCCGCACCTGCGAGCCTGCAGAAGCGGGCAATGGCCAGGAGAAACAAGGGTCGCAGGTGCGAAAGATTTCCCGCACCTGCGAAAGCGCAGATACGGACGAGGAGTCGCAAAAGCGGAGGCAGTGAGGGCTAAGTGATTTTCGCAGAAGCGGATTTTTGGCCGCATGTGCGAAAGACCTAGGCAGAACATATAAATACGAAATTCCGAGATTTTTTACCATTTCCGTCATTTTGAGCTCGGACTTTGGATGGTTTTTGAAGAGATTATTGAGGTAAGCTCCTTGTGTTTGTTTTTCTTCAATAATGACGTTTCCCCACTGATTTTCCACCTAGTTGGTGTATTTTTGAGGTGAAATTTGGGGGGTTTGAGGTTAGGGATTTGGAAAGTAAGTTTTGGGGATTTGAATGACCTTTTGGTGTCGTATTTTGGTAAATTTGGTATGGTTAGACTCGTGAGTGAATGAACTTTCGGATTTTATAACTTTTATCAGATTTCGAGTCGTGGGCCCGGGGTCCGGGTTTGAGCAAATTTCGAACTTGGTCCATTCCACGAGACTGAAAAATTGAATAAACTTGTTGCTAGTTATATGCTCTTCATGTGTTATAGTAATTTGATTGTGAATCATGTTAGAGACCATGTTTAGGCTATGTGATGGTACTGTTGGGACCCACAGAGGCTTTTTTACAGGTCGAATTACCTGCTAAATGTTATTTGTGCTCAGTCTCAGTTTTTATTTGCATATCATATCTCAGTCTCTATTAACCTTGTTGATACATCATATTATTGTTGTTTGGGCTGATTTTTCCTGATTTCTGAGAGCCCAAGAGACTGGAGAGATTGATGACTGAGTGAGGCCGAAGGCCCGATTGTGAGGATATTTATAGGATGGGGCTGCACGCCACAACATGTTTCATTAATATATGCCATGATTGGCTTGATATAACGCTTGGGCTGAAGGAGCCCCTCCGGATTCTGTACACACCCCCACTGAGTGCAAGTACCTACTGAGTGCGAGTGTCGAGTGTTGAGTGATTGTGATGAATGAGTGATTTTGAGGTTGGAGTGAATGAGATGACTGAATGATTGTTGCCCTGAAAGGCTGTACATGATTTTATTGTTGTTGTACATAGTTGCCACAAATCACCGTTTTTGGAAAAACTTCTGAAAGATACCTTTATTTGGTTTTTACTTGAATTTCGTGGAAAAACTTCTGAAAAATACCACAAATCACTGTTGTACATAGTTTCCACAATATGTACGTGTATATTTATGGAAAGACTCGTTACTTTCTGCTATTTAGCCTTGATATTCATGTTTAGACACATGCTTAAGTATATTGTTTGGCCCTAGTAAGTATCAAGCCGACCTTTCGTCACTACTTTTTTGAGGTTAGACTGGATACTTACTGGGTACATAATGTTTATGTACTCATGCTACACTTTTGTACTTAATTGTACAGGTTCTGAGGCAGGTCCATCTAGTTATCAGTCCGGAGCGCGTTCATGATCTAGAGGCAGAGATTCCACAGTGAGCTGCTTATCCTGATGTCGTTCAGCAGTGCGTTGGAGTCTTTCTTTTGCTTATTCTGTCTATTCCATTTCAGACAGTAGAGTAGATGTATATTTTTGTCCATTCTACTAGATGCCCATACACTTGTGACACTAGTTCCTGGCACACACATTGGTAGACTATTCTTTTGGGGGTGTAACTATTTAACTTGAATTTTTTTTTGTCATTTGCAAATCTAAATTGCCTTCGTATTTCTTTTTACATGCTTAGTAATTTAAAATAAGATATTGTAGGAAACGTCCTTAATAAAATAAGATGAGACTCACTTGATAAATAGTGTTGGCTTGTCTAATTTTGGTGTTGGGCGCCATGGCAATCTAGAATGGAATTTGGGTCGTGACATAACCGATAATGCAATAATCTTTATTAAAATTATAATTTTATTTTATAAATAGTTGGTCCAATTATTTTTAGTTCAAGTGTCCGCTATTTAGGTTAACTTTTCATAAATATATATCCAACCTTATGTTCAAAGTCATCCACAGTGTCACAAGAAACGAGGAGACCAAAGTCGCTAAAAGTCTATTCCCGTCTGGAAGTTTCTTCACTCTCTTCTTTCTCTTCAGCGTGGCGCCGATTTCTGCGGAAGTTGATCGATTTCTGTGTTGATACTGTATTTGGCTTATCATATGATTTATTTTCTTCGTCCTCTTCTTCTTCTTCTATCCTTTATTTAAAGCATCAACACAGCTCGCTACTAAAGTTTGAATCTTTTTCTGTACCCTCAACGAATGGTATAAACAAATATGAATCAAGTGTGTTCCGGTCTTACGTCTACAAATGGTACTGCTCATCATTAGCTTCTCAAATTTGTTAAAATCATATTTTTATCTTTATTTTTGAGTTTTTGGTATGAATTATCTTCACCAAGTACCTTGACATATGGTGTGAATATTAATTGTACTGAATATGGGTATGGTGTTTCTTGAGTACAATTACATGCAGAGGTAGATTTTACTGAATATAGGTATGGGTTTAATCTTTAAACTGAATTTATTATACCATCAGTGGCGGAGCCACTCTTTGCCAAGGGGAGTCAATTGACACCCCCTTTTATATATTTTAGATAGACATGTTAATTTTTATTTTTTTTACGTATATTTTATATATGTTGACTCCCCTTGATTTCCTCACGTGTTTACTTATTTGTATTTTAATTTCCCTTGTTGAAAATCCTGGCTCCGCCACTGTATACCATATACAGTTGAGGAGGGCTGATCATAAACACTACAGGTTTGGGAGCGATATTGGTCAGGGAACGCTAAGACGGTGCCTCACGTATGGGTAGCAAGAGGGCGCTTATGCCCTGACGGGTGGGCTTTATGGGGAAGGGCCTAGTGCAATAGGGACATCACATCCCCCACTTCAAGCGCACCTCTGTATTCACCGGCCGGTGGATCACTGGTGAATAACCACACGTGATATCGAAGTTAACGATATTTTGTTAGTGATACAAAAGAATAAATAGGAAGTCGCTAACCTTTTTAAGAAGGAAAAAAAAGAAGGAAATAGTGCCTAACAAATTGGCGTTGAGTGGGTATATCAGTAGTATTTTTCTCTAAATGAATTAGAAGTACAAATAAAAAGACTTGAGTTTTTTCCTCAAGAATACAACACGTTACCGCGTAGTTATGAATTTAACTCTTCATTACATTTTGAACAGGAAACTGATCATATATCCTGATGGAGATGGATATGATCATATTTCTGTATACTTGGCCATTGCCGAGACAAGCTCTTTACAGGCTGGTTGGGAGGTGAATGCCACATTTAGCTTCTTGATATTTCATCAAATTCATGACAAGTATGTTGTAATGAGAGGTATAGTTTTCCGTTCTCTGGAAATTTTCTTCTTTGAAGTCTTTTCAAGTTCTCAAAACATGAAAGTAAAGTAAATACTAAATTTCAACTAGTCAAAAAATAAAATATAAAAGTAAATAGATCCTTTCAGTTTTAAATGAGAAATTCTTAATGTATTTGTTTTTTTGTTGTTGTTAAATACCTTGTTTATTAAGATCGGGAGAAATTACAACGAGGAGGGGACATAAACCTTACCTCTGAAGTCCTAGCATAACTAAGGACACAGAAGCACCTACCAAACAAAATACAATGAAGATGGTCTTCTTTGTGGAGTTTGATCAGTTTGTCAATTCTTTCTGTAGTTTTCTAAGGCAGTACTTTATCGCAGGAATGGCGCAACGATTTCACAATATCAAGACTGAATGGGGTTTCTCGAAATGTATATCTCATAAAAACTTAAGAGAGCCGTCGAACGGTTACCTTGTTAATGACAAATGTGTATTTGGAGTAGATGTATCTGTCATCAAGAACCAAGGGTTAGGAGAATGTGTGTCCTTGTTGGATGAGACCAAGTCTTGTAAGCACGAATGGAAGATTTCTGGATTCTCAAAAATAAAGGATAAGTTGTATTCTGAAGAATTTCTTGTAGGTGTTTACAAGTGGTATGTTATAATATTCTTGTCTTGTTATACGTAACATGTCATATTCTACTTTCACATATTTCCATTTTCTGTTTCTCTTTGTAATGCAAATTAAATTTCTTAATTATGTTGGATGTATGAAGCTTTTGCTTTATGCTACAGGTAATGCTGATCAAAGGAACAATAGCATATCAATTTACCTTGTATCAGTTGATGCTGGAAGTTTTGATCGCCAAAAGAGGGTGAAGGCAAAATTTAGAATTTCTGTTAAAGACCAGATTAGTGGTGTGGTACATTCTTTTGTTCCTTAATTAATTTGTTCAACTTTTGTTAATTCCTGTATTGGATTGAGTTTGATTGGATGATTTTAATCACTATACTCAAACTTTTGTCTCATCGATCTAGTAAATAGCTAACAAGTTTTCGTCGATTATTTAGGTAACTGGTATATGAATGATCAGAAGCTCTCGTCTCTTTTTCTCTTTTTTGAGTAGTTTGACGTTGTTTTGCAGATTCACCTCATTGGTTTTCAGCTGCTGAGGTCGACTGGGGTTGGGCAGCATTCATGCCGCTACATGAATTCAAGAATCCTAAAAAATGGTACCTTGTTGACGACTGCTGCATTGTGGAAGCAGATGTTTCTATAATTGGTGCTGTCAATAGTTTAACCTAATCCTTCATCTATGATCCAACATCTGTTGGATGCATGTAATTCATTGGTCAAAAGATAAATTTCCTCTAGATTTTAAAGCATTTTAAACAAATTAATACTAATAGATAAATTTCAACTATAATATTGTCAGTAGAATTTTCCCAGTATTTTTATCATATGATGAAGATCAAAAATACTTGCAAGAATTGGATGATGAAGATTTGCCTCTTGTATTAGTGATAGGGGTGTTCAAACCGAACCGAAAAACTGCATTAAATCGAAAAGTCAAACCAAATCGACTAAAAGATCCTGCTAGGTTTGGTTTGATTTGGTTTTGTGTGGAGTAAAAAAGCTCGAACCAAACCGACATATAAATATATAATTTTTATATATACTTTTATGACTTTATATTGAATTTTCTTAAAAAAATATAGAAATATTTTGGTTTCTCTTATAGGATGTAATATTTAATAGAACTAAGAACTAGCTCATTAACTTTTATTTACTTTAAATAATAGGTTGTATCATTCTTATCAAGTGTTACTGAAATGAGTTAGTCATTTCTTTCTTCTTCCATATTCATGTGTCAAGATATCTTTTTTCTTGTTCGAATTTGAAATGGTATTTCGATAATCTAAAATTAGATAGAACATATCATTATTTAGGTATCATATTAATTTTTATATTTAATTATTAAATTCGGTTAACCTTGAAAGCGTATATTAATGAAAAATTATTTTTAGACGACTAAGAAAAAAATTATCATGTGATCATGTGTTAACAAAAAAATCTTTCCATTAGAATATTTTAATAGATCATATGTTTCTTTTTTTTAATTTTTACTGAGCATATATTCACTTATCAAAACTTTATCTATTACTTTGGCAAAGTAACAATGAAATAATATCTATGTAGCAAAAAAAACCCATAAAATTCAAAAACCCGATAAAATCGAACCAAACCAAATTGATATAGTTGGTTTGATTTGATTTTGATAAAAACACCGAACCACACCAAATCGATATAGTTGGCTTGATTTGATTTTGATAAGAACTGAACAAACTCGATCCAGTACACCCCTATTTAATGATAATAGAGAAAATGCTCCCCATGCCTACAGTCCCTTCAATGCGGGGTTAAACCCGTGTTGTGATAAACTAAAAGTCATAAAATTATGTGAATAAATATTTAAACTTCTTTGACATTTGCAGTGTCCATGATCATTACAAATTTACTCAACACTTGTCTTTTAAAAAGGTTAGAAACATGATTTCTTTTTTCTTAGCTTGATATTATCACATTTAGCGTTTTCTCCCCTTTCGTAGCCAAATCCAAAAGCGAAGAAGTTTCTTTCTTATTCATCTAATTATTATTCATTTATTTGAGATGTAATATTTTTTTTTGCCTTGCTTTATTTTATTTTATTTGGTATGAAATAATTGTCGTTTATCATTCCCTGTTTTTTTTTCCCCTCAGGTTGTACCAGTAATTTATATTGCATAGCATCGATGGAGTAGTTTGTATTCTTTATTTTTGTCATGTAACTTTACTGCTCCAATATTAATCCTGATTCCCTTTTCCCTGATAATTTCTAATGGTGGTAACACAAAATTTTTTGTTGAAACCAACAACAACAACAAACCCAGTATGTTTTTATCAGGTGAGGTCCAGGGAAGGTAGTCTGTACGCAAACCTTACCCCTACCTAACAGGGAGAGAAACTGTTTCCAATAGACCCTCGGCTCAGGAAAGATAATAAGAAGAAGTGGATAGCAAGAAAGGAAGAAAGAGGGAAGAGGGGAAAGAAAAAAAAAGGAGAGATAAGAAATAAGTAGTAGCAAAAACTAGCAACAAGGGATACAATACCTGAGGGAATAAAACCACATAACGTAATAAAATTTAAGAATATGAAGGGACATGCGTGCTACTAAGACTAGCGGTGAGCAACTAAAAACTACTCACTAACTTTATACCTTAATCCTCGACCTCCACACACTCATATCAAGGGTCATGTCCTTAGTAAGTTGAAACAGCGACATGTCCTGTCTAATCACCTCTCCCAAATACTTCTTAGGCCTACTTCAACTTTTTCTCAAACTCGCCATGGCCAACCCCTCACACCTCCTGTCAAAGGCATGGAACCATGTTTTATAAATCTTGAAGTGCCGGAAGCCATACATAGTTTGCGACAAATAATACACAAGGAACCATCTATTGACTCGCATATCAGCCCTAGGTTTGATCAGGTAGAATTTGACTTATTTTCTCATTAATTAAAGGTACGAAAAAAATTAGATTGGTAAAAGTACAATAGTAATTCATCACCATATTGCCCACTTTCAAGTGATGATTATCAAATAGCCCATGACTGTCCATTGCAATTTGCAAGAGGAACTTAATTAACTGCCTTGTGTAAAATTGTAAATTGAAAAATTCAAATCTTCATTTTGTCTCTATCAATGAATTTATTTGTCAAAAAGCTTCTTGAAGATATATGTCACTCGCTGTATGATTCTTGTAGTGTGCAAATTATACAAACCTTTAGATCATGAAAATAAAGAATACGAATACTATAGGTGTGAACTTGATGTAGAATTACTGCCCTTTTATACCTATTGAAATTATTGCAGGATCTAACAAACTAGAACTGAATCTTATTTCTCCAGCGAATTCTTCATGATCTTCTTTGAATTTCTAAAGTGTGACGATGGTGTCCAGCGTGAAATATAAGCATTTTATTTCTGTTCTTCAAATTTATATAGAGAATGTGAACTATTGAGATGGTATAGGGAGTTAACCTCTTTGTGTGAAGAAAAATATGAAAATGGAAGGATTGAACTTTTTGTGAGTTGTGTGTACTGACAATTGACAAAGAAGAGCTGTATAAATAGTTAAATTTCTCCCAATTATATGACTGCTAGTATAACACATTATTTTCGAGTATCCACGAAAATATGTATATTTGTATATAACACAAATAAATTGTATCATTACTATCTTGATTAAGCTTATAACAAACGGTCATATGATATATTTTCTTTTATGACCGTCCAAAGCGCGAACAACTTAACTAATTTTTGGTGAATAAAAGCAAATTCATGATGTCGGATTGAACTCATAATGATCGGCAAATAATCCTTTGTGCTCCTAATTCAAGAATACAAAATTTAGACACGTCATAGAGAAATCTGTATTCTAAAAGATCTCGAATTGAGAATCTAAACATCACTCAAAAGGAAATGTACAGTAAATCAATAATTCATCTGATCTTCAATATCATAACCTTGTCCAATTTCCCTTTGGTATAGAGAGAGCATAAGATAAAGTTTTCGTTCTTCGTCAAGGAAGATAAAGTTTCCAGTAGAATGCCGAGTTAGCGAATTTGGTAATGACTTTGTTAGTTCAGTTTCTTTTTTAGCAAAACATCAAATGTATTTAATTATAAAATATTAGTACAATTTATTGTATTGGTCAAAGTTAGACTCAGCGTAATGACGGCAAATGGACGAGATGTGGTCGAGGTTGAAGCCAACCACGGCTCAGTGGCGAGGAGTTTCCTAAAGAAGAACCAGCGCCGAGGTCTTGTAGAGAACGAGTAACAACAACCGTTAGAATAAGTTTTAGAATAGTGAGAAGGAATATTCTATTGAATCTTCCTCCAATTGTATTTTCTAGAGTTTTCTAGGAATATCCCCTATAAATAGGAGGAGATAAGGAGCAAAAGTGGAGCTTCACTTTTCTGATAAGAACAAATTGTAAAGGGTTGTCTATAAAGGATATACGAAAAGCTTGTCTTATCCACTGATTCCATTGCTCAATATACATCTTTTGTTCACAAGATCCAAAGATTCCTGGTCCATCTTCATTTTCTATTATTTCATGTTATTGTCAGAAAGAGGAATCATCCGAGTCATCTAACATTTAGGTGACAAATTCCTCTTTATTATATGTATTGCCATTATCTGCGTTTATTGCATATTTTCATTACTACATTCACTGACAATCATTGAACATATTTAGTTGTCATTCATTAATATCGGACACGGTCCTATATCATCAATATATCTAAACTTCAAGTCTAGCGGTTATTACGTTTAACTAGGATTCACCCTCTATTTTCTCATTAATCAGTTTGAAGAAAAAGGTTTAAAACTTTTTTGGCAAAACAATTTGGCGCCGTCTGTGAGGAGTTTCTAGTTAAAATTTTAGTTTCTTCTAGATCTAAAAAAAAAAACAATAGCCATCTTTTTCCTGTTTGCACGATCTAACGATGGCAGGAAAAGGAGATGAAAGACTAAAAGCAGTAATGGGTGTCACTGCCAACATCCTAAGCACCATCAACGAGGTTGACAGAGAAGACGAGGAGAATGTGACGTCGAGTGCCTCACCCAGGCGAAGTGACTCACCTCCCCCTCGTGGGAGTGTAACCGCTTCACACGAGAAGGGAGCCTCCATGTCCACAGCTGAGGAAGCGCCGCCAGAGGTAAAAAAACTACTGGAGGCGTGGTTGACAAGTACTCTGAACAACATAGTCGACAAACCCGCTCAATGGGCGAGTAGGATCACCGCACGAGCGGACACCACAACCATCAACGAGCAACATGCTCCTCCCCCAATAGGTAACACTCACACTGTTGTTGATGCAGGTAATGACGCGCTCGCAGTCATTCTGAAGAAAATGGAAGAAATGGAGAACGAGAATAAAGAGCTCTGCGACCAAATAAGGGAGGACCAAGAAAGGTTTGATAAGATACCGGGCGCCCCGAAACTTCTACCAAAACAGAACGTCGGCCGGTTCGTTGAACAGCCGTATAGCGAGGATCCAGCCCCACATGCCATACCTAAAACCTTCAAATGCCACCATATTTGAAAATATATGATAGCACAATAGACCCCGAAGACCATATCTTTCATTACGTCACGGCGGTAAAAGGCAACGACCTCTTGAAATAATAGGTATCGTCGGTGCTGTTGAAGAAGTTCGGCGAAACCCTAACAGGGGGAGCCTTAACATGGTACCCACAATTATCAGCGCGTTCGATAACGACATTCGAGGAAATGGATGACAAGTTTGTCATTGCCCATGCCGGGGCCAAGAAAGAAGAGGCCAGGGTGAATGACATATTTGCCATTAGATAATCGCCTGACGAGGGACTCAGGGACTTTCTCGTCCGGTTCAACAGAGTAAGAATGAGTCTGCCAAATGTATAAGAGGGGATGGCAGTAGCAGCCTTCTAAAATGGGTTAAACAGGAAGGGGTCGAGCGAGACTAGAAAGTTGTTAAGAAGACTCATGAAATACCCTCCCACCACCTGGGAAGAAATTCATAACGCCTATTGTGCCGAGGTGAGAGCAGACAAAGATGACCTCAACAGTCCAACTCAACGGCTAACATCAGTCCAAATGGAGTCAAGGAAAGACCGCCGTAATGATAGCCGAAGAGATCATGTAGGTCCATGCCTCAATTGAGAAAGGCACCATCCATATGTCAGAACAGCCATCCCGCCACCCCCCGCCAAACAGAAGGGTCTTCCAGGCCACACACGGAGACTCACCGAAACGAAAGAGGTATGCCTCCACTTTTATCTTCTCACAATTTTTGCGTTTCCCCTTCAGAAATAGTCTACTCCCTAGAGAAGCTCGGCCCTAAGTGAAATGGCTGCAAAAGATGAAGTCCGACCCAAATTCTAGAAAGTCGAATGCCCTCTATGAGTTCCATCAGGATCGGGGCCATAAGACTGAGGATTGCATAGCCCTACGGCAAGAGGTGGTGAACATGCTTCACCAAGGACATTTAAGGGAGCTGACGAGCGACCGAGGAAGAGCCAATTTCGACCGCTGACGAGAAAAACATCAAAGCCCTCCAAATCCACCCTCCCCCCTCCCCCGCACCATCCAAATGATAATCGACGGAGGCGACGAAGTAACAATCAACCATGGAAAGTTCACCACCATACACAAATTGAAGCGGTCGATCACCCATGAACAATATGATGACCTCGAAGACAGTATCATCTTCGATAAGTCAGATACCCACAGTTTGACCTTTCCTCATTTCGACGCTCATGTCATTACTTTACGTATTTCAGATACCAATGTAAAAAGAATCATAGTAGACGACGGGAGCAACTCGTGTATTATCCCCCCCGAGTTCTCACACAAATGAGACTCGAGGACATGATAGTACCACATTGCATAACACTAACAGGTTTTAACAATGCAGTTGAAATAACCTCAGGAGAGATAACATTGCCTGTTCTGGCCGGTGGCGTCACAACATTCCACGTCATGAATCAGGACACAACCTACAACTCCATCTTAGGACGACCTTGGATACACGCCATGAGGGCCATCTCGTCCAGCTTATACCAGGTCATCAAGTTTCCTACCCCATGGAGAATATTCAACATATGCGGTGAACAACGAACAACCCAAGAATGCTACCGCATCGCCCACGATTGCACATACACTCGACAATTAAAAGGATAGGGCTCAAGAGAATAGCAATTACTGATGTCGGGGCCTAAACTCGACGAACAAAAAGACGTCATCAAAGACCTCGACGTCGTGAAAGACATAGGGTCAATGGTAGAATACCTCGATCCCTTCCAACTGGATAGCAGTGACCACAACAAAAAGGCTTACATTGGCCACAAACTCCCAAAACCAAGCAAATTTCATAAATATTTAATTGACAACGACCTATTTGCTTTCTCCCATGCAGATATTCCAGGTATCCCGAAATACATTGCTACGCACAAGCTGAATGCCGATCCACTCTACTCGCCGGTACAACAAATGAGAAGAAAGTTCAACACCACAATCAACGAGTCCGTCCGCGAAGAGATGGAAAAATTGCTCGCCAACGATTCCATATGAGAGTCAAAGTACCCCCAATGGGTCACCAACGTGGTCATGGTAAAAAAGAAAAATGGGAAATGGCGCATGTGCGTGGATTTCACAGACCTAAAAAAAGCTTGCCCAAAAGACTCATTTCCGCTGCCTCACATCGATCAACTCATCGACGCAACAACAGGGCACGAGTTATTAAGTTTCTTAAACGCCTACTCAGGCTACAACCAAATCCTCATGGAGGATGAGGACAAGGAAAAGAACACTTTCATCACACACCAAGGGACATACTGCTACTGAGTCATGCCGCTCGGGTTAAAGAATGCAGGGGTGACTTATCATAGGCTGATCAACTGAGGCGATACGGCATGAAGCTGAATCCCGAAAAATATTCCTTCGGCATGACCTCTGGGAAGTTCCTCTATTTTTTGGTGTCGTAGAGACGCATCGAGGTCAATCCTGACCAAATCAAAGCCATAGAGGGAATACCTGAAATTTTGACCAGTAAGAAACAGGTACAGAAGTTGACCAGCCGTATAGCCGCCCTGTCAAGGTTTATCTTACGATCATCTGACAGATGCCACAAATTCTTCAACGTACTCAAAAAATACAACGGACTCCAATGGAATTCCGAGTGCATCGAGGCCCTAAGAGAACTAAAGGCATACTTGTCCTCGCCCCCATTACTCGCCAAGGAAGAACCCGACGAGCGTCTCTTAATCTACCTGGCCATATCAGACGTCGCAATAAGCGCAGTCTTGGTCCGTGAAAAAAAAGGTACGCAATCTCCAACCTATTACATTAGCAAAACCTTGGTTGATGACGAAACGAGGTACCCCCACCTCGAAAGCTAGCCCTGGCATTGGTCGTAGCTTCACGAAAGCTTAGACCTTATTTTCAATGTCATCCCATCTCGGTGGTCACGACCTTCCCCCTAGGAAGCATCCTACACAAACCTGAGCTGTCGGGGAGATTGGCCAAGTGGACCATTGAATTAAGCGAGCATGATATAACATATCTGAAGCGAACGACGATAAAATTGCAAGTACTCGCTAACTTCATCATCGATTTCAGTGCCAAAATAATGCCTGAGGTCGAGCGGGAAGCCTCTCGTACCTCTCCCAAGTTACCCGACCTATAAGTCCTATACACCGATGGCGCCTCCAACGCGTCAGGATCTGGACTGGGACTAGTACTCCAGGTCCCAACAGGCGAAGTCATCCGCCAGTCCATACGGTGTTCCGATATGACTAATAATGAGGCCGAGTACGAGGGCGTAATTGCAGGACTAATACTAGCTCTCAAGTATGGAGCACGACGAGTCATCCTCCGGTGTGATTTGCAACTCGTTGTCAACCAAGTGACAGGACTTTCCAAATGAAGGAACAAAGGCTACAAAAGTATCAAGCATAAAAATTCATAAGTTACTGCTTGAGTTCGACGAATGTCAACTCGACCAGATACGTCGAGCGCAAAACATTGAGGCAGACGGTCTCGCCAAATTATTAGCAGCCACCAAAAACATAAGCGGAAAGGAAAACATGGTCACCTTCCTCCATTCGTCAATAGACCAAATTGAGGTACACACTATAAACTTAACTCGGGACTAGCGCAACTGTATTATGTTATATTTGCAGGAAAGAGTGCTCCCATCAGAAAAAAAGAAGCCAAGAAGCTCCGAATGTAGGCGGCCAGATAAAGCATCATCAACCACGACTTATACAAAAGAACGTTTGGTGGCCCCTTAGCGAAATGCCCAGGGCCAAACCAAACCAGGCGCATCCTCGAGGAAGTACACGAAGGCCACAGTGGAGCCCATACAGGCAATCTATCCCTTCTTGGATGCCTCATACGAGCAGGCTATTACTGGCCCACCATGAAAAAGGAAGTCGCCGACTTCGTTAGAAAGTTCGAGCAGTGCCAGAAATACGCTCTAATGATCCACCAAGCGGGCGAGCACCTCCACTCGGTCACATCGCCATGGCCGTTCATCGAAAATGGAATGGACATTATTGGACCACTTCCAGCGGGACAAGGTAATGTACGATTTCTTTTCGTTTTAACTGACTACTTTTCTAAATGGGTAGAAGCAGGTGCACTCGCCCAAATACACGAACATGAAGTTATCACATTCATATGGAGGAACATCATATGCCGCTTCAGCATCCCCAAAGAAATCAGTTGTGACAATAGACCCCAGTTCACTTGGAAAAAGACTATCGAATTCTTCGAGAAATGGCACATCAAGCGAATACTCTACACGCCATACCATCCTGCCAGCAACAGTCAAGCAGAATCCTCCAATAAAACAATACTGAACATCATGAAGAAGAAGCTCAAAGATGCCAAGGGACTATGGACGAAACTACCACCAGAAGTGTTATGGGCATACCGCACCACACCAAAAATGAGCACAGGAGAAACGCCATATTCACTAGTCTATGGGACTGACGCAGTGATACCAATCGAAGTCGGACAACCAAGTTTGAGATACTCCAACGAGAGCGGACCAAGCAATGAAGAGAGCATAAAGCAAGACCTCGAAGAAACAGATGAGGGAAGAGACATAGCCTACATAAGAATGATAGCTCAAAAATAGCAAGCAGAACGATACTACAACAAAAAGGCGAAAGTAAGGCCACTCAAGGTCGGAGACTACGTACTTAAAGCCAAAACACAAGAGAGCAAAGACCCAAGGGAAGGTAAACTAGGAACCAATTGGGATGGGCCATACAAAATCACGGCGGCAGCAAACAAAGGGTCATTCCAACTAGAAACAATGGAGGGAAAGCAACTACCAAACAATTGGAACGTCGCCCACCTAAAATACTTCAACTTTTGAAGATGGACGTCCTCCAAGTCGTACTCATTTTCCCTCACCCGAGTTTTGTCCCAATTTGGTTTTATCGGGGAGGTTTTTAACGAGGCGACTAAGAGGGCGTCATGAAGTTTAGGTATTGAATTCACCGCTCCACCTATCGACTAATTATCCAGGCCGAGCGATGAAGGGACTAGATAGACAGGGACTTCTCAAATGTATCTATGGGGGAAATAGAAACATGTAATATTCTCCAATAAATGAATAAACAAAGAAGTAGGCGACAGTCTTACACAAATCAACCAAATTTGCATATCATGCCAATGCAGAGAATGCATATTCGACCTCGCTCGAATTAATGTACATTCGACCTCACTCGAATTAATCTACATTCGACCTCGCTCGAATTAATCTACATTCGACCTCGCTCGAATTAATCTACATTCGACCTTGCTCGAATTAATCTACATTCAACCTCGCTCGAATTAATCTACATTCGACCTCGCTCGAATTAATCTACATTCGACCTCGCTCGAATTAATCTACATTCGACCTCACTCGAATCTACCTAAATTCGGCCTCGCTCGAATTAATCTACATTCGACATCGCTCGAACCAATTTCCGTTCAACCTTGCTCGAATAAACTTATATTCGACCTCGAATCAGTATATATTTGACTTTACCCAAGTCAACCTGACGAGCAGTCGGCCAAAAGTCAAAGACTTTCTCATAAGAGAAGACACCAACGAGAAAGGAAAAAGGAAAAGAATCACCAAAAATACACAACAAAAAGACAATTGTTCCATTTCAATCATTCTACCCCAATACATTTTACAAAAGGCTTGAGAGACGCCCCCACAAAAAACAGCAAAACACAAAAAAAACCAAGTACAAAGGTTTTACACCACATCATCCCCCGCATCAACATCACTGGCATACGCATCATCATACCAAGGGTCAGAGGCAAGCCCATCCTAGGCATCTTAATCATCATCCCCACCGGGCGTAGCAGGGTCGTAACCGCGGGCGTCACGAGCCGCGTGTGCCTTAACACAAACATCCTCAAACTCTGCCCCGGAAACTTTGCCAGCCGCCTTCAAGGACCTATATATGTCAAGTTGGGCCTCAACGTTAACCCAAATCTCGTACAACTCCCGTGATACACTAGGATCGGCAGAAGCACGAGAAGTAGACGGCTGGGCCTGCTGTTGTTCCTTCTAGGTCCTTAAGGCGACGACTTGCTCATTTAGCCCAGACAGCTCTGCCTCCAAACCCTTAATACTTTCTTCTAACCTTGTCACCTTGATCGCCGAAGTCTCCACCTCACTAGCTCGCTCAGACCTACAAACACGTAGGGTACCACCTAGAGCTACAACTTCTGCCACAACGGCCATCCTGGTTTTCTCAGCTAGGCTCAGCTCTTCGACCCTAGCGCTTAAGTCTGTCCTCAAGCTGATGACCCTAGCCTTGCTTTGCTCAAGCTCGACCTTTATGGATGCCACCTGCGCCTGGAAGTCCGTATTCTCAGCCATCACCCCCTTACTCACCTCGAGTTCATCCTCTTTAGATCTCAGCGTCCCCTCCAACACGATGCATCGGCCGATGGCCCTCATAATATCCTCATCTTTCTCCTTTAGCTCCTCGTCCTTCTACTTGATATCGTCGCGAAACGCCTTAAACTAGCCGTCCTCACCAAAAATTTTGACCAGCGTTTGGTGCTTAGAGCGATAATCTCTATACTTGGATTCCATCCTCTTGAAGAGAGCCTTCATCCGCTCTTCTTTCCAGTCACTCTCAATCTCCAAGATGAGAGTCTTAACACATAACGGAAGGCAAGTCAGCAAGAGTAAAAAGCACACATGAAATGGGCAAACTTAGCAGGAGAGAAGTGAAACATACTCGCAAGGCCATACCCGATATACCCAGAGATAGATCTACATCTCTCAGCGTCTGTAACGTCCTATTCTCGGCTTTCGCACACAAAGGAGCAGAGGAAGGCACCGCCTGTTCCGAGTCAACCAAGAGTTATGGTTCAAAGGGATGAATATGTGCCGATTAGGACCCTTCGTCCTTATCTCCACGCGAGTAAACCTCTCCCTGAAAGCTCATACCTCCTCAGGGTTGATGTCGGAGCCAGACTCATCGTCTAACACGGGAACGTCTCTATCTCTCCCGCCCGCTGAAGATGAGCCAACCTCGACAACCCGTGCAGGCTCCCCCTACCACGGACCCTCTCAGCCTCGAATGGCCTCTCCTCCATGACGGTACCCGACACATGAGCAGACTCGATATTTAATAAAGGCACCGACTTTGTTTCAAGGGCGATAAACACTACCGTCTTAGCATCAACAATAGTGGCCTTCCCATTCTCCACCCTTCGTTTCTTCCTCGGTGACGCCTCCTCCTCACCGTGAGACGACTCGTCAATGAGGTGTAATATGGGCTGAGAAGAGATCTCATCCGGCGTAGAGACAGCTCAAGGAGAAGAATCCCCAATAATGAAGCTTGAGTCTTACCCCCTCGTACATACTCAACAAGTATGAATTGCATTCCGAACAAGGCGACTGCCTGGCGAAATGCAGGCACCAGAGCCTTCACCTTCTCGGATGATCGCTGGCCTAACACAGAAAGAAAATCATATTAAAGGACGGTGGTGAACGGCGACAAGTTATAAAGTAAAAATAAGACTTACTGGATGAGGGCTTGGGCATGAACCTCCTGTGAAAGGACTCCCAATCGCGGACTCCCACGGTATGAGGTAAAACACGAGCTACCCAACCTTCAATATCGAAAACCAGGGAAGGTGGACGCCTCTCAGCTGAAAGCAGAAAGCCATGAGTAAGTCGAGAACAAAAAAAATACAAATCCATAAGAAACATGTGGCAGGTGATAAGACTCTTACGATTGAAGTTCCATTGCTCGGGGAACCCGATCAGATCCGACACTAAGTGCTCGGCTCTGATAAAGAAGTATTTACATCAGAACTGACGATTCGCCTTATCATCCATCCCAGCCACCAATCCTTTGGTACCACGATACCAAAGATGAATCAACGTGCCTCTATACAAACTGGGTGAGAAGAGGTGCAGCAGATGATAGATAGATACCTCGCAATCGTCCAACTCCGTGAATTTCGCCAGCATCAGAAAAACCTTATATAAGTATGGGGAGAGTTGCGCCGGGCAGACGCCGTAAAAATGGCAAAACCCCTCCGCTAGTGGGGCAGAGGAAGAGAGTAACCCACTAAGAATGGATAAACATAGAAAGCACAATACCCAGGCCGGTGGACTTGTATTAGGTCATTCCCTGCCGGGACAATATCAGCATAAGAGGGGATACAAAATCTAGATCGGAGGGTGGATATTTGACTCGGTCCCATCTCAAAGAGTACCTGAGCAGTAGCAGGGGCAACCGTCACCAGTTCAACCTCGACCGATTCGGCTCAACCAACATGGATGAATTTCTTTTGACCGGTTGCACATAGAATTTGCTCATCGAGAACATCCAAGAGGATGACCTCAACAAGCAGAGGGACTAACTGTATTGGTCAAAATTAGACTGAGCGTAATGAAGGCAAATGGACGAGATGTGGTCGAGGTTGAAGCCAACCACGACTCAGTGGAGAGGAGTTTCCTAAAGAAGGACCAGCACTAAGGTCGTGTAAAGTACGAGTAACAACAACCGTTAGAATAAGTTTTGGAATAGTGAGAAGGAATATTCCACTGAATATTCCTCCAGTTGTACTTTCTAGGATTTTCTAGAAATATTTCCTATAAATAGGAAGAGATAAGGAGAGAAGGGGGATCTTCACTTTTCTGATAAGAACAAATTATAAAGGGTTGACTATAAAGGATATACGAAAAACTTGTCTTGTCCAGTGATTCCATTGCTCAATATACATATTTTATTCACAAGATCCAAGGATTCCTGGTCCATCTTCATTTTCTATTATTTCATGTTGTTGTCCGAAAGAGGAATCATCCGCATCATCTAACATTTGGGTGACAAATTCCTCCTTATTACATTTATTGCCATTATCTACACTTATTGCATATTTTTATTACTACATTCACTGACAATCATTGAACATTTTTAGTTTTCATTCATTAATATCGGACACGGTCCTATCTCATCAATATATCTAAACTTCAAATCTAGTGGTTATTACGTTTAATTAGGATTCACCCTCTATTTTCTTATTAATCAGTTTGATGAAAAAGGTTTAAAACATTTTTTGGTAAAACATTTATAAAATTAGTTTAAAGTAAATTTTATTTAAAATGTTGTAGGAAAAAACATCAAATGGGAGACGTCAAGTTGGTAGTGTCAAGTTGAAAACTAATTCACTTGGAGTAGGTGAGTCTCTTGCGTTCCATAGTTGACGTGGAGGATTATTCTCTTCCATCTCTACCCTAATGTAATTGTAACAACCTGGTCGATCGTTTTGATAGTATTAGCCCCGATCCCCTATTTATTGCCCTCTCTCTATTTTATTTTCTTGTTATGTGACTTGCGAGAGTGCTAGGTGTTGGGTTCGGGAGAGTTTGGGAGTGAAATGGGACACATAGACACTAAATTGGAAGTTAAAGTTGTACGAGTTGACCATAGTTCAAGTTGTGTGAAGACGACTTAGGAATGGAGTTTTATCAATTCCAATAGTTTCGTATGGTTATTTGAGTCTTAGGAGCGTGTCCGGATATTGATTTGGAGATTCGTAGGTCATTTCAGAGTTAATTCGCGAAAGTTGGATTGTTAGAAGATTTTGGAGGGTTTGACCGGGAGTGGACTTTTTGATATCGGATCGGATTTTGATTTCGAAAGTTGGAGTACGTCCATGTTGTCAATTATGACTTGTGTGCAAAATTTGGGGTTAATCAGAGTTGTTTTAGTATGATGGTGTTGGTTTCGAAATTCGAAAGTTCATAAGTGCTAGGCTTGAATCGATGCGTGATTATGGATTTTAGTGATGTTTGATGTTATTTGAGGCGTCTACTAAGTTCGTACCGTGTATTAGTACTTTTTGGTATGTTTGATTGAGGTACCGGGGGCCTCGGGTGTAATTCGGACCATGTTCGACGCATTTCGGTTCATTGTGGAATTGTAGAAAATTCCGGTTCTCCCACTTCTAGTTTCCTCTTATGCGATCGCGGAAGAGGGGCCACAATCGTGAAGCTCTGGGATTTTTATAGGCATGGCTTGGTGCTATGAGATCGCGAATCTGGGTAGGTGAGTTCATTGCCATTGGGTGGGTGGTGTCGCGTTCGCAATGAAGGAAGGGGAGGTCTAGGAGGCGAGTGCACTACTCTATGCGGTCACGTTTTGGTTCATGCGATCGTGTAACCCTAGAAAGTTTCTCACCGCATTCGCGTACGGTCTTCCGCGAACGCATAGTAGGTTTTTGAGTTGTTGGTAGTTTTTTTCTTTGCAATCACATAGGAATTCCTGCGGCCGCGTAGTGTAAATAACTGGGAAGCAGACTTAAATTTCAAAATGGGGCTTTGAGAGATTGGTTTTAAGGCGAGGTTTTGAGGGATTTTCAGAGGAAGTGTTGGGGTAAGGATTGTTAACTCGTTTTTGATTAAATTCCGCTAATCCATCATTAATTTCATCATGTAATTAGAGCTTTGGGGTGGAAAAATTGGGGAAAAAGTGTAGAAGTTCTTAAACCAAGTTTTTGGGTTTGAAAGGCTAAACGAGGTCGGATTTGGATAATTCTTGTATGATAGGACTCGATATCGAACGGGTGTTCGAATTTTATAATTTTGGTCGGATTCGAGACGTGGCCTGACTCGACTTGTTGGAGTGATTTTTAATTTCTTAGCTAAGATCATTATTTCATTATTTAAATTAGTTTCCTATATTTATATTTATAGTATAAAATTGTTTTGGCTAGATTCAGCCGTTCGGAGTTGGAATATCGAGGAAAAGGTCTTGTAATTGATTGATTGAGCGTGGTTTGAAGTAAGTGACTTGCCTAACCTTGTGCGGAGAAAATTCCTCGTAGGATTTGGTATTGTGGTGATAATTTGTTATGTGAAGGCCATGTACGCAAGATGACGAGTGCGTACACGGGCTAAATGTTAAAATTCCTATTTTAGCTATGTATTTCCTTTTCATGCCTTAATTGAGTTACTTAAGCATGTTATAGTCATCATTTTTAGCATAATTTCACATGTCTACTTGTATTATCTCCTATTTGCAATTTGTATCACATGTTTAGTTGAATTACTTTCTTTTCTTGATTTCTGTATTTATTACTTAACTGTGGAATTTTTTACTTGAAATTGCTATCCTTGAAATATCTTACTGTTGAGTTTGGTGTGAATTGCAAGGTCGTGGTTCTTTTGAGGCAAGGTGTAAGTTGTGAAATAACATTTACTTAGTTGTTGTGTCTTGGATTTAATGTTATTGTTGAGGTGATTGCTTGGTTGTTGCACGAGGTTTCTGCCGTGCCGTTGTGATTATTTATATGCATGCAGTTTATAAGGTCCGGGTGTTGAAATGCATGCGGCGAGATAAGGTGGCTTGATACGCGTGGCTAGTAGGGGAACTACTAGAAGCCATGCGGTGTGATAAGGTGGGCTAAAATGTGGGGTTCTATTTCGGGAAAATAATTTTTAAAACTAAATGTAAAGGCCTCCGCAGTGATATAAGGAAATTGAGTTATTTTCTGATTTGGGACTATAGGCGGTACCTCGGAGTGTCACTTTTGATCTTCTTTATTTGGTGTATTGTTTGGTTGTTATCTCCTTAACAAGTAAAATTCTTGTTTTCCTTTCGTACTGTATTAGCTTTCTTGATTACGTGTTGTTACTTCCCGCAAATTCTGTAATTGTTCATATCCCTTTCATTTTCGTTATATCATTATATCTTCTATTTTTTTCTTATTAACTCAAGTAGGGCCTTGACCTGACCTCGCCACTATTCTATCGAGGTTAGGTTTGGCATTTACTACAACAACGTTGTGGTGTACTCGTACTATGCTTCTGCACATGTTTTGTGCATATCCAGTACATCCTATCAACCTCGATATTAGCGCATTATGTGGCTTGCTTATTGGAGACTTCAAGGTACACCTGCCTGCGTTTGCAAGCCTCAGAGTCCCCTTATATTCTATTCCTTTCTTATTTCGTTACCTCTTATAGACAGTGATGTATAGGAGTGTTCAGTACTATATCAAGGGCTTGTGACTTGTATTTACACCGGGTTTTGGGAGATGTACATGTTGAGTTACAGATTTCATTTCATATAGTTGTTGATGTTTTTGAGATTTAAATTATTATTCAGTTATTATGCATGTTTTGTTAGGCATATCTAGTCTTAGAGACTAGGTTCCATCACGATATTTTATGGAGGGGATTTGGGGTCATGACAGTAATATGTAAAAAAAAAAAATTAAAAATAAATGATAGTGTCATTATCATTCATTCGCCATCACCACTAGAACTTTGAAAAATCGTCCATGAATACCGATCAACTTCAATTGAAAACAATGAAAAATCGGTTGATTCCCGACCGACTTTAATCCGTCGAATAAGCTGTTGGTAAAATAAAGCGACCACCTTCGGCCACATTTTTCGACCGAAATTGGCCGATTTATTCAAGCAAGAGTTGACCAATTTATCTGACATATTTTCTAGGAAAATTAAATGTATATTGAAAAATAATTTTATTTATTTTTTGATATAGCAACCGATATCTTTCAATGTATTTTAAAAATTAAAATACCAACCGATATTGGTCGGTATTATTGAAATACAGTAAATTTTAAAACTCAAATTTTGATTGATGTCGGTCAGTATTTCGTAATTACTGCAGATTGCAAATTGAAATTACCGACTGAAATCGGTCGGTAACTGAAAATTTCTGTGATTCATAATATGAAATTTTCGACCGACTTCGGTTGGCGTAAGGATGATTTTTTGGGTAAACACTTGGCATAATATGGCTGCTTTCTAGCTACACCACTTGTCAACAACAATCAATAAACAATATGTAATGGCAGCACTAAATTGCTGCCACCCAACCACAATACAACCCGTCTTCAATAATTAATCAACAAGAATATAACTTTTAAATAATAAAAAAGTACCAACAATACAAATATCATTCAAAATAATTTTAATAAAATATTTGCAAGTTCAAGAATTTGTTTAGCAATACACACCATTCAAGGAGTGTTTTGTACTGCATCATCTCCAGTACTAGAAACTTCATCATCGGCTCGGTCTAAAGGATCACATAAGAAAGAGTAGCATCTGGGGAAGACTCACGAGATGGGGGAATCGGAAAAGCCCCATTAGCAAGAGGATTGGCCAACTAATCTTGAAGGCTATTAATTTGTTGATCTCTCTTTTCTTCTCTAGCCTTTGATTGTTCCAGCTCTACTAACAATTGTGAAATCTTCTTCTCCATAGCCGAAATATTCGAGCTATCAAGTGCCTTCCCCAACACGGAAGTCCCTATACCTTGCAATCCAGCCTTGTAGCGCCGAAATTATCTCTCTAGAAGGCCGTATGCGTAACGACCTGACCGGTCATTTTGCTTCCTAGATCCCTGTTCCCTTAAATAAGACCTCCCGTATGTGCTTTTAATGTTTTATGACTTGAGGGTATGGTTAGTTCGAGTTTGGAAGGGTTCGGGGTGAAATCCGAATACTTAGTTCCTTAATATTGGCTTAAAGGGGTTAAGTTTGACTTGGGTCAACATTTGTAATAAACGATCTCGAAACCGGGATTTGACAGTCCCAATAGGTTCGTATGATAATTTTGGACTTGGGCGTATGTTCAGATCGGGTTTTTGATGACCCGGTAGCGTTTCGGCACCTAATATTGAAAGTTGGCACATTGAAGGTTTTTCAAGTTTTTTAAATTTGGAATGGAGTAGAATTTGGTGTTATCGAGGTCCGTTTGGGATTTCGAGCCCATGAATATTTCCGTATAATAATTCAAGACTTGCACACAAAATTTGGTGTCATTCCTAGTAGTCTAAATATGATTCGGCGCGTTAAGAGTAAGTTGGAAAAACTTGAAGTTCAAAGGATGATTCGATTTGATTTGGGGTATGATTCTTCGTTTTGATGTTGTTTTATTCATTTTGAGAGTTTGATCGAGTCCGTTTTATGTTTACAAACTTGTTGGTATATTTGGGTAAGGCCCCAGGGCCTCGGATGCTATTCAGACAATGCACGGATCAAGTTTGAACTTGAAAGAATTGCTGGTGCACCAGTTCTGGTGTGTGCGCACCTGCGAGATTTTGGCCGCAGGTGCGAGATTTTGGTTGCAGAAGTGGATTGGGACCGGTGGTCAGTGGCCCAAAGAAGCGGAGGAAGTTCCACAGAAGCGGCCTCACTTCTGCAATGAAAGGGTCGTAGGTACGAGAAGAGGCTGGCAGGCCTGAATCGCAAGTGTGATGCTGCTACCGCAGAAGCGATGGCCCTTCCAAAGGAAGATGGTTGGGTTAGGACTGCAATTGCGACGTATTTTCCGTTGGTGCGGTGCCGCAGATGCTCCCCAAGATCTGCAGAAGCAAAAATCGCTAGGGCAACGAGGTTCATTTAATGTCGGGACTTAGGCTATTTTGACTCATTTCTTTCATCTCTTGGGTGATTTTGGAGCTCTTTGAAGAGGGGCTTTCACCTAGCACTTTGAGGTAAGTAATTTATATATAATATGAGTTTAGTACATATATTTTTGGTAGATTCTTAACATATAAAGTGTAGAAATTGTGAGTTTAGTTGAAAAACCTAGGTTTTGATAAAAATGAGATTTAACCACGAAAATGATTATGGAATTTGATGAAAATTATATATTTGAGTTCGTTAGGTTATGGTAACAATTATCTTCGAAAATTTCCAGAATCCGTGCACGTGATACGAGGATGAATTTTAGGAATCTTCCAATTTAGGTTAGGTAATTACTCTAATAGTTAAATTGTTAACTTTTGAGCGTTTATTGATTGATTTATATATTTTTTGGCTAGTTTTGGATCGTTCGGTCCTGTCTCGTGACTTTTTATGGTTATGAGACTAGAGCGGATCTTCTATTGCTCGATATGATCGACTTTGAGATCATCCTGGGCATGGACTAGTTGCCTCCATATCACGCCATACTTGATTGCCATGCCAAGACTTTTACTTTGTCGATGCTAGAGTTTCCTAGATTATAGTGGAAGGGTGCATCTGTTAGTGAATCTAGTCGGGTTAACTCTTTTCTGAAAGCTCGACACATGGTCGAGAAGGGTTGTTTGGCTTATCTAGCTTATGTTCGGGATACTACTACAAAGACTCCGACGATTGATTCAGTGCCCATGGTCCAGGAGTTCTTCGATGTGTTTTCTTCTGACCTTCCAGGCATGCCACCAGATCATGATAACGATTTTTGTATTGATTTGGCTTCAGATACCCAGCCTATCTCTATTCCACCATACCACACGGCTTCGAATGAGTTGAAAGAACAACTTGAAGAGTTTTTAGCAAGGGGGTTCGTCAGACCAAGTGTGTTTCCTTGGGTACACCGGTATTATTCCTGAAGAAAAATGATGGAACTATGCAGATGTGTATTGATTACCACTAGTTGAACAAATTTACCATTAAGAACAAGTACCCATTGTCGCGTATTGATGATTTGCTTGACCAGTTGCAAGGTGTTCTCTAATATCGACTTGATATAGGGGTACCATCAGTTGAAGATTCGTGATTTGGATGTTCCGAAGGCGTCTTTCCAAACTAGATATGTCCACTATGAGTTTCTAGTGATGTCCTTCGGTTTGACTAATGCCCTGACGACGTTTATGAATTTGATGAACCGGGTGTTCAGAACATACATAGATTTCTTTGTCATTGTCTTCATTGATGACATTTTAATCTACTCGCGTAGCATGGAGGAGCACGAGCAGCATTTGAGAGTGGTGCTTCAGACCATGCGGGAACAAAAGTTATATGCAATATGAGTTTTGGTTAGATTCTGTGGCATTCTTGGAGCATGTTATATCAGGCGAGGGTATTAAGGTAGATCCCAAGAAGATCGAGATAGTTCAGAGTTGGCCTCGTCCTACCACAACGATTGAGATTAAGAGCTTCTTGGGTTAACAGGTTATTATCACTGATTTGTGGAGGGCTTCTCATCTATTGCAGCACCTTTGACTAGATTGACCTAGAAGGATGCTCCTCTTTGATTGTCCGATGATTGCGAGGTGAGCTTTTAAAAGCTCAAGACCGCACTGACTTCAGCACCGGTGTTAGTGTTGCCTTCTGGTTTAGGGATGTATACTGTGTATTGTGACACTTTACGCGTTGGTTTGGGTTGTGTATTGATGTAGGGGGCGGGTTATTTCATATGCCTCAAGCCAGCTGAAGCCCCACAAGAAGAATTACTCTGTACATGATCTGGAGTTGGCCGTGATAGTTCATGCTCTTAAGATCTGGAGGCATTATCTTTATGGCGTGTTCTGTGAGGTTTACACCGACCATCACAGCTTACAACATTTGTTCAAGCAGAGAGATTTCAATTTGAGGCAGCGCAGGTGGTTAGAGTTACTAAAAGATTATGATATTACCATCCTTTATCATCTAGGCAACGCGAATGTGGTTGCAGATGCCTTGAGCAGAAAGGCGGAGAGTATGGGTAGTTTGGCATTCATTTCAGTAGAGGAGAGGACACTAGCTTTGGACATTCAGTCCTTGGCTAACAAACTTATTAGGTTGAATATTTCACAGCATGCGTTGTCACCCAGTCTTTACTATTTGAGCAGATCAACGCTCGTAAGTACGACGACCCGCACTTGTTTGTTCTTAGAGAGATGGTACTACAGGGTGGTGCCAAAGAGGTTACTATCGGTGAGGTTGGTTTATGTGACTCCAAGGTCATCTATGTGTCCCTAATGTTAAAGGATTGAGGGAAAAGATCCTAGAGAAGGCACACAGTTCTCGGTATTCTATTCATCCAGGTGATACGAAGATGTATCGCGACCTGAGGCAATATTATTGGTGGTGGCGGATGAAGAATGACATAGTTGATTATGTAGCGAGGTGCCTGAATTTCCAGCAGGTTAAGTATGAGCATTAGAGGCCAGGTGTCCTACTCCAGCATATAGTTATACCTGAGTGGAAATGAGAGCGCATCACTATGGACTTCATACTTTGGGTAGAGCTCAACACAGACTTTCATCTGCAGACTGACGAGCAGTCGAAGCGAATGGTTCAGATCTTGGAGGATATGCTCAGAGCATGTGTGATTGTCTTCGGAGGGTAGTGGGATCGATTCTTGACTTTGGCCGAGTTTTCTTACATCAACAGTTATCAGTCCAGCATCGAGATGGCTCCATTTGAGGCTTTATATGGTCGGCGATGTCGTTCGCCCATCGGGTGGTTTGAGCCCGGCGAGGCTAAGTTATATGGTACTAATTTGGTGAAGGATGCCTTGGAAAAGTTAAATTTTATTCAGGAGCGACTTCACACAACACAGTCCTAGTTATGCAGATCAAAAGGCGCGTGATTTATCATTTATGGTGGGCGAGAAGGTTCTCTTGAAAGTCTCACCGATGAAGGAATTATGAGGTTCAGGAAGAAGGCAAGTTGAACCCAATTTTATAGGTCCATTTGAGGTGTTGATATGAGTTGGGAAGCTTGCTTATGAGCTTGCCTTGCCTCCTATTCTATTAGGAGTTCATCCGATTTTCCACGTGTCTATGTTCCTGAAGTATCATGCCGACAGGCAGCATGTGTTGGACTACATCACAGTTCAGCTAGATGGGAGCCTGGGTTATGAGGAGGAGCCAGTTGCCATTGTTGATAGGCAGGTTCGCCATTTGAGGTCCAAGAAGATTTTCTGCGGTAAAGGTTCAGTTAAGGTGCCAACCAGTTGAAGAGGCAACTTGGGAGATCGAAGAGGACATGCATAGCAGATATCCACACTTATTCAGCACTCAGGGACGATTTTAGACCCATTTGAGGATGAACGTTTGTTTAAGAGGTGCATAATGTAACGACCTGACCGGTTGTTTTGCTTCCGAGATCCCTGTTCCCTTAATCAAGACTCCCTGTATGTGCTTTTACTATTTTATGACTTACAGGGATGGTTAGTTCGGGTTTAGAAGGGTTCGGGTTGAAATCAGAACACATAGTTCCTTAATATTGGCTTAAAAGGTTTAAGTTTGACTTGGGTCAACATTTGTATTAAACGACCTCAGAACCAAGATTTGACGGTCTCGTATGATATTTTATACATGGGCGTATGTTCGTATCGGATTTTGGATGACCCGGGAGTTCTTCGGCGCTTAATATTGAAAGTTGGCACATTGAAGGTTTTTCAAGTTTAAATTTGGTTTGGAGTAGATTTTGGTGTTATAGAGGTCCGCTTGGGATTTCAAGCCCGGGAATAGTTCCGTACGGTGATTTAAGACTTGCCACGCAAAATTTTGTGTCCTTCCGAGTAGTTGAAGTATAATTTGGCGCGTTCGGAGTAATTGGAAGAACTTGAAGTTCATAAGATGATTCGATTTGGTTTGGGGTGAGATTCTTAGTTATGATATTGTTTTATGTGTTTTGAGAGTTCGAGCGAGTTCATTTTATTTTTACAAACTTGTTAGTATGTTTGGGCGAGACCCCCGGGGCTTCGGGTGTTATTCGGACGATGCGCAGATCAAGTTTCAACTTGAAAGAACTGCTGGTGCACCAGTTCTAGTGCATTCGCACTTGCGAGATTTTGGCCGCAGGTGCGAGCTTTTGGTCACAGAAGCAACCTGGGACTAGTGGTCTGTGGCCCGCAAAAGCGAAGGAAGTTCCACAGAAGTTTCCTTGCTTCTATGATGAAAGAGACGCAGGTGCGAGAAGAGGCTGGCTAGGCTTGGATCGTAGGTGCAATGCTGCTTCCGCAGAAGCGGGAGCCCGTCCATAGAAGCGAAGGCAAGTGGACTGGGCTAGGACCGCAACTGCGATGGAATTTCCGCAGGTGCAGCGTTGCAGATGCACCCCAGGATTCGCAGAAGCGAAAATCGCTGGGGCAGTGAGGTTCATTTAATGTCTGGACTTAGGCTATTTTGGCTCATTTCTTTCATCTCTTGGACGATTTTGGAGCTCTTTGAAGAAGGGGTTTTCACCTAGCACTTTGAGGTAAGTAATTTCTCTATAATATGAGTTTAATACATATATTTTGGGTATATTCTTAGCATATAAAGTGTAGAATTATGGTTTTAGTTGAAAAACCTAGGTTTTGATCAAAATGGGACGAAAATGATTATGGAATTGGGTGAAAATTATATATTTTAGTTCATGAGGTTATGGGTAACAATTATCTTCAAAATACTTTGAAATCCCGGCACATGTGTCTAGGAATGAATTTTAGGAATCTTTCAATTTGGGTTGCGTAATTACTCTAATAGTTAAATTGTTAACTTTTGAGCGTATATTGATTAATTTATATAATATTTGGCTAGCTTCGGATCATTCTGCACCAAGTTGGGTCCTTAGAGTGAATTTGTGCCCAGAAAGTGAGCTTTGAGACGAGGTAAGTCTCTTGCCTAACCTTGTAAGAGGGAATTTACTCCATAGGTGATTTAAAATACTATTTGCTTATAATTGTGGGAGTTACGTACGCACGAGGTGATGAGAGTTCGTGCGCTGCTAATTATGCTTAAGTCTGGGTAGTTTAGGACCCAAATCATGAAATACTTGTAATATTTGCACCCTACTTGTAATTAAAGTGCCTAAATTATATTGAAACTTGATAAAGGATTTCTAAAGACCGAATTTTACTTACTTGAGTTTTGTCGGGTTACTTGACCATTAATAGAAATTGTGCTTCTTTGTGTATTAGCATTGTAAAAGCTTTTAAATTGGATATTCATAGAGTATTCTCTCTTCTTGTGGAGCGGGTTGAACGCCTCGGTTGTATAATATATGCATCTATGGGTCGTGTCGCTCGACCCTCGGCTGTCTACATATTATTTTGGGTCGGGCCGTACGACCTCAGCATAAATCGTGTGTGTAAATGCTAGTAGCTGAACACACTTGATATTATTTCCATGAAACGAGAGGGTATAATTTATTTAATTGCCCAAAATTTATTTGGAATTTGCATGTATTAGTGGAAGACTTTTGGAATTTACTATTAGTTAAAGAATCATTTAATCACTGTTGCTATTGTGTTAATATTATTATTCACATATTCTATGCTTATTTGGCATTCCTGTATTTTATTTTTAGCCCATTGTAAGTTTCGATGTCGACCCCTCGTCACTACTTCTTCGAGGTTAGACTGGATACTTACTGGGTACATGTTATTTATGTATTCATGCTACACTTTTGCACTAATCGTGCAGGATCTGAGGCAGGTGCATCTGGTAGTCATTCCGGAGCTCACCCTTGATACCCCGAAGCTTAGTGGTGAGCTGCTTTCTGAGTCCGTTCTGCAGCACCTGGAGTCTCGCTTTTGCATTTTATTTTCTTTTTACTCTATTTCAGACAGTAGTTTAGTGTTTTGTATATTCTACTAGTTGCTCGTTCACTCGTGACACCAGGTCATGGAATGCATGCTAGTAGACTTTATGGTTTGTGAGCATTTATTTCACTACATTTGCTCTCTCATTAGCTTTCACTTTACTTTATTAAATTTTCTACTCCTAATTTTCTTAATAAATGTATTCAACTACTTGAAAATTTATTAAAAAGAGCAATTACATGGTTAGTTCACCGTTATCTTGTCTAGCGGTGATGTTGGGCGCCATCATCGCCTACAGGAGAAATTGGGTCGTGACAATATGCTATCCCCTTTTTAAGACCACCGACAACATCCAATCAAAGCCTCTACGCTTCTTCGTCTAATATAAGGTGGATCGCGTTGATCATTTGTTGGCAGACTATGACTATACTCCTCTAGGGTAGTCTTATATCGACTATTTATTTAGAGGATGGAAAATTAGTAAGCCGATAATATTATAAAAATAGAATTTAATTTATAGTAGTTATGAAAATTACATAGGTAGTCTCCGCCCGGTGCTCGGCCCATCTACTTGAATCTGTCGTGGCCTTCTTTTTCCGAATGTGAGTCTCCATGAAAAACTAATCATGTCAGCTTCTTCCAATATTTTTTCCTACATATAAATAAAACATGTTAACTAAATTGAAATGAATATAGTTCGAAGATAATAGATTTTAATGCTTTAAGGAATTACCAGTTGTCTCCTCGTAGTCCCCATGCTTCTTGCACCCACACAGTGCAAAGAGCCACTCTTCTCAGATTCTCGGGCTTTCTTTCCCTGTTCACTCTTCTTCTTGAACTCCTTAGTGGACCACCTCCTCAATAGATCCTCCAATAAATGCGGTAGAACCTATCAAGGCTTCTTATTTTTCTTCCGAGCAACACAGAAGACATCGACTATTCTCTTATGACATTTGTAAAATTTGTAACAATTGCACTATCATGGAAGTCCTCCCATACCCACTTAGTCTGCAAATCAAGTGTCTAACATTAGAAGAAAAAATTATTAATATAATGCTTAAATATATAAGAATTGTATTAAAACTTTAAATTGGTTGAAAATTTATTGTACGAGCTCAGGGTATATGGGTTCTAGAGAGCTGTACAACATGAGTTAGGTACTCGGGTGGAGTTGACTACAAAATTTCACTCTCAGATGGACGGACAGTCCGAGCGCACTATTCAAATATTAGAGGATATGCTTTGTGCGCGTGTGATGGATTTTGGGAGGTTTTTGGGATCAGTTCTTGTCGCTTGCGGAGTTTTCCTACAACAACAGTTATCAGTCGAGCATTCAGATGGCACCGTATGAGGCTTTGTATGGTAGGAGGTTCCGGTCTCTAGTGGTTTGGTTTGAATCGGGTGAGGCTAGGCTATTGGGTACATATTTAATTCAGGATGATTTGGAAAAGGTTAAAATGATTCAGGATCGACTTCGTACAAGCCAATCTAGACAGAAAAGTTATGCGTATCGGAAGGCTCGTGATGTTGCGTTCATGGTTTGGGAGGGGGTTGTTGATTCCAAACGCACACGCAAGTATACGTGGTCGTAGCAAGTAATATAATGTTAAATCGAATGTCGAACCCACATGGACTTGCATAAACTACTTCCTGAATCACTCTAATTGTTATTTAATCGAGCCAAAACAAAATCCAGGAATGTAACTAATTTATACTACGATTCTATGAACTAACTAATTATCAAGTGACAAGAATATTGTTGTGTGTATTCAGTAGAGACAAATATTCCAGGGTTGTGATCAATTCACCACTCGTATTGCATTCTAATTAACTCTCCCTTTTATATAATTCACTCATGGCTGCTAATTAATCGATAATTGCTCTCATAGCCTTCTCCTGAAGTACTACTCGCCTATCCTCAATAGATTAACGCCTATATTCCTATGAAATTAATCTAAATGCACTAAGATTACGATGTTCAATTAAGCACGGTGACTAGGTATATCCCTATCCTAACAAATAATTCGCTCCCCTGAAGGGTTAAGATCTCGCTCTCTTCAATTCTTCTCTAATCTATATACGTCTTTCCCAAGCATAACATAGATAGTATATATAACCTAACTGCTGGCCAGACAATTAAGAAATTAAACGCAGAATTGAAGAAACAACCATATATTGAGTGAACTATAATCAGGGTTAAATTAATGTCGAATAACAATATTCATGGCTAAACCACAATCCCAGAACAATGGGTGTTTAGCCACTCATTCTAGAATCAAACAATTGTATAAGTGTTGCATAAATGGAAAATACTAGAATAAGATGAAGAAAACTGATAATCCTTTGCTTCCTCAATGATCATGTGTGTATCTTCTCTCCAAAAATGGCATCCTCCCCTCAAAGTTGTGTTTTTGGGTCTATTTATATGTTTGGGACAAACCCTAAACGTGTAGGAGACTTCTATTCATACCGGGAAACACTTAAAACCTTCAAAACTCGAATTGGACCGGACCAGAGACCCCAGATGTTAAGCCCCAAATGCCCAGCTATAGCCTGGGTAGGCCTGGCTTTAAGCCCCAAACGCCCAGCTATAGCCTGGGTAGGCCTGGTTTTAAGCCCCAAACGCCCGACTATAGCCCGGGTCACTCCTTTTCGACTCTTGAGCGTATTTTTGACGTTTAT
>ML436885.1:7584-55817 GCA_005239525.1 Nicotiana knightiana | reverse complement strand
GGTTGGTTTGTGAGGGGAAGAATTGAAATAAGGAGAAAGGTGCACGTTTGAAAAAATAATAAGTCACTTGAAGAAGAAGAAAAGAAGAAAAAGAAGAAAAAGAAATAAATGAACACTTGTGTTATGTTGAAAGAAAAATATATGTGGTGACTCTTCATATAATTGTGCTTAAAGAAGTATGGGGAAATAAAATCGTTGTGAAGGTGGAATTTGGCTATATTGAGTTTGAGGTTGAATATGAAGGTATATATATTAAAGTGCTTAGGGAGGTGTAGTCACTCTTATATCCAAATGTATCCTACCCATCCCGAAGCCTACATTACAACCAAATAGAAGTCCTAATTGATCCTAGACTGAATGAGCTCGATTAGTAGAGTAGTACACTACGGGCAAGCCTATGGTACATCTTTTGTGGCATATGAATGTTATTTCTGAGAGTGAGTGAATTCTTTCTATCTTAAGTTCCTATGTTTTTAAATTTCATTGTGTGTGGAACTAACTCTTGGATATGGTGAGGGCACATGATTCACGAAGGAAAGGTAATGTTGTCGACCTCTAAGTTAGAGTAGTGAGTGGATTATGAATAGAGCATGGTATATGTGAGTCGACTATTGAGGCGAGGATGTCACACCTGTGTGCTTGAATTGTTTTAAATATTCTTGGTATAACATGTTAAGAGATTTGCTTAATAAAATTGTGTACATGAGTGTAGTTTGATTGCTCGAGGACGAGCAAAGGTTTAAGTGTGGGGTCTTGATGCGAGACTAAATTGCATAGTTTAACATGTGATATACCTTACATTTTATGCGCATTAATGATAAAATTACACTTGTTATGTGCTTAATGGAGTTTATTTCATGTGTAGGTGAAGTGGAGATGGAAACGGAGCTAAAAGGATGCAAATACGTCGAAAAATACGCGAAAGGAGACACCCGGGCGATAGCCGGGCGATAGAGCCAAACAGCCAGCCTTACCTGGCGTTAGCCAGGCGTTAGGGCTGAAATGCCAGCCCTACCATGGCGTTAGCCAGGTGTTAGGGCTGAAACGCCAGCCCTTTCCTGGCGTTAGCCAGGCGTTAGCCACCAAACGCCAGGTCCCCAGTTTCGCCCAAGTCCGAGTTTGACGAGTTAAATGTTTCCCGGTTGAAATAGAAGTCTCCTACACGGTTAGGGTTCACCCTAAACCTATAAATAGACTCCTAAAACACAATTACAAGGGGATTTTCGTGAATCAAAGTAGAGAAGGAGAAAATTCCATTGAAGTGCAAGAACATTGAGTTCTACATCTAGTATTTCTTACTTTATATTTCAATTATGCAATTTCTTGTAGTTTTGTTTCTTCTAAACATGAGTAGCTAAGTTTTTAATCTAGGGTTTTGGTAGAACCCGTTGGGGATGAATTTCTTGTGATATTAATATATTTTGATTGATTATTCTCTATTTGTTCAACTACGTTCTTATTGTAGTTAATTGAATGGCCATCAATTAGCTGTGCCTATTTAGTATGTATCTACTTGAGAGAGAGTGCATATTTAGGTAATTGTTTGAACAAAACCACTCCTAGAGTATAGACGAAAGTCATAACCAAGGTTTAGAGGTTGGATTAGAGATAATGATACCTCGGGTGCAATCTAAAGTAAACTGTATTGCGATCTAGCTAGCGTAACTTGAGAGAGTGCGTCTAGTAAATTATCATAATTACTTGATAGAGATTTATGGTAGATAGAGTGTTCATGATTGATAGAGACGATTAATCAAGCTATAAGAAGTATCCGAGAAAGAATTCATCAACGGGGGAAACCATAACCTTAGACCTTTATTATCATTGTTTACATTAAATCGTTAGTCAGTTACTAGTTTATTATTTTGTTATTAGATTTAGTAAACCTCACCAACTTATATTCAAAAGTATTGAGAAAATTGATTAAACACTAGTTTAGTATTTTAAAGACTCAATTGATACGTAAATTCCCTGTGGGATCGACTTTGGGCATAATACCCCAGATTATATTTGCAGCGCCCGTTTAGTCTTTGAGCGTGATCAGGTCTCCTCTGTAACTAAGTTGAATTCCAATCTCTATCTGATGTCTCGACTGATCACAACATTTCCTACTTGAGTATCTCGTATTTTCTTTACATTTAACTTACGTATCTTTCAATCTCGCATTGTATCTTCTGTTTCTTTCATAACCCCCCTTCCACATTATGCATTAAACTCCTACTGTAATACCTGCACCTCTGTTGCATACAAAACCTCGCGACAACTTCATACTGACTTCTTACGACTCATCTCTATGGCACGATCTGGAAACAAAATAAGGGTAACATTTCCTAAATGCCTTACAGCCTCTCAATTATAAATGTGGCACGCAACACATCCATAAGTGAGACTCTACTAGGCACGGCTTTGTAGACTCCCTAGGACACGACCCGCGCTGATACCACTTTGTCACGCCCCAAACTTGGGGAGGCGTGGCTGGCACCCAGTGCCGCACTGGCCCGAGCGAACTACTCTGTAACTCTTTTTTTTTCTTTGTAACTATCATGGGCCAACATGACCACAACTCATAATGTATAACTATAAGTGAGAAACACTATATCACTAACTCATTCTCCTTAAAACATGAATACATATGTGCCATCAAGACGTCTGACATACTGTACAAAAAGAACCACTGTATACAAAGCCTCTAAGATTATTTGACATCAAATGGGATAGGGTACCGGCCTACCCATAAGTCTGTAGCAAAACTCTGACACGATGTCTCACAGACTCGGCTTCACTCCCAATGAGGTGGAGTCTTACTGATCCTTCGTTGAATGCCAATCTCATCTACTATGAGGGATCGTCAAACTAATTATCTATACCTGTAGGCATGAATGCAGCGTCCCCAACAAAAGGACGTCAGTACGAATAATGCACTGAGTATATAAGGCACATAAATAAGTACATAACAGACATGGAAGAAATATAGAGTAAATGACTCAACCTGCAAGTCTGGATATCTCTGTAAATCATGAAATACTTATAGTGTCATGCATATGCGTATGAATTTCATGTCGTGCATAGGTAAATATTTCATAACATTATCAGGCCTCTGAGGGCATCCCATCATATCATCTCGGCCATTACGGTCAAAATCATCAACGTATACCAACTGATCAGGTGGTGGTGCGTATATAACGCCATAACCTTTTCCCATATCCCACATAAATATAATATACATATATACGCGTATATAACACTATCTGGTCATGGGTCAATGTGCATGTACAAATGCATGAAATGCATAAGAAATATGTCAATAAGATTCTCTTAGAATGCCATCAAAATCAATATTCCATTCGGATAAATTTTATCAAATACGTATTTTTTTGAGACCCATGAACAGAAGATATAATAATAATTCGCATGGGGAATCAAGAATATAGGCACCCCTAGTATTTCTATGAATAGAGTCATTTATGAAAATTGCGTATTTTGCTCATTTCACTTGTATTGTATAGATCATGCCAAAATAAAGAAGGGATAGCCTTAACATACATGGAGTAGGGGAAAATCTGTATGATATTCTTGAAAAAGATTTTACCGTACTCCCTTAAAATCACAATATCTCACGTTGCTAATGTGCTAAGAAATTTTGTTAGATTTTGGTTGAAGTATGAAAATCTTCACTGCCTCAGTGAACTTAATTTGCTAAAGAATAATTTGAAATTGCTAAACATTGGGTGATCATTGGCTGCTTCTATAGAGTCAAGAACAAAAGTGACGGAGAAACTTTTCTGTTGACGAGAATGGTCAGTTGAGCAAATCAGCATTTATAATATGTTCCTTTCCTTGTTCTTTAATTCAAAGGTTTATTGGTTTTTTCTCAATCAATGAGATAAAGTGACTTTTCCACCTTGCAAAGTGATTTGATAGTCACAAATGTTACTCACACGTTGGTTCTTATCCAAATATGTTAATTAACTAGTAATGCCCCACTAAAATTAATAATTACTCCATTATTTACATAATAAAATAATTATCTCAAATTCTTATCATACTACTTACTTTTAACATACTTTATACATCTTGATATTATGATCATGTGTTATATTACTAGTCCATAAATACGGAATGTTACAGCTTGAACCGTATCTTATCTCGAAATGTCAAACTTCGACCAACCTCATTTGTTCAACTCGTTTACGCTCTCACCTTCACGACTTTACTTATCACTTGTTATAAATATCATAAGCACTTATAATCTCAAAGATAGTCTTGTCTTCATCCTAAAGCACTATTATTATAATATTAAAATAATAAATTGTGGTACCATATAAAATTAATACATACATTATTATTTCGTTCAAACATCCATGTAAAAATACATATATTTTCTAAAATTTTAATTTTTTTAATCTCGTATAAAGAGTACAAATTTTCGTTACTTAATTCTTAAAATGGTAAAAAGATAACCTTCTTTTCTTGTGAGAAAATAATTTTTATCTTTACAATAAAGAAAATCTCATAAACATCCTCATATTTTGTGTATAATTTAAAATATATTCGAAAGTAGTAATATTAGTAACTATATAAAATCATATTTTTCAAACTTTTTACAAAAATGTTCCACTCAATATAAATACCATATCAAAATGTATCTAACGGTAGCAAGGTTGTCAAACTTTCGGGGTCTTATAGTCACAAATCCTCTGTTGAAAAGTACGGGATGTAAAATTAAGTCTCCTTTCTAACCTTGTAAGAGGGAATTGCCCCCATAGGTGAAGAAATTAAAATTGTGCTACTATTTGTGGGGCCTACGTATGCACGAGGTGACGGGAGTCCGTGCGTAGCTACTATTATGCATATGTCCGGGTAGTATAGGCCCCAAAAGCATGTTCTATTTGTCGTACTTGTAACCTTATTGATGAAATTAAAGTGTTTAAACCTTATCAAACTTGGTAAATGAATTTCTGGAAAAGATTTAAATACTATTTTTGTGAGTAGTAAAAGAGAAATTGTCATTTTTTTGGGTACTTGTTTTCCCGATGTAGTCGGGGTGAACTGTTTGAATGTGTATGATTATGTGTGACCGCTACACAATTTATATTCCGTGAGCGGGCAGATTTCTTCCACTACTCTCATGGGAGCGGGTCGTACGCCACGGTAGGTTAATAGATGCATCTATGGTTCGCGTCGTTCGACCCTTTGGCAGTGCACAATTTACATTTATGTTGGTTCGGGCCGTTCGACCCTCGGCATTTCCTGCGCATGATATTTGTTGGATACCATATATGATTTGAACTATTTAATTTCCTTAAGATATGAGTGTTTAACTGAGATGACGGAAACTGGGATTTATAAATTATGGAAGAAGTTGTCATTTCCTGCTATTATATGTTATTTGATAGAACATCCATGTTTGACATCACACTTGATTATATTAATTTGACCTATAGTAAGTGTCAAAGTCGACCTCTCATCACTACCTCTTCGAGGTTAGGTGGGATACTTACTAAGTGCAAGTTATTTTCGTACTCATACTACACTTGTTGTGCATCTTGTTACACAGGTACATGTATATCTAGTGGCCCCGCTTGGCGTCGTGGCATGGTTGATATGGGGACTTAGGTAAGCTGCACCGCTCAAGACGACCCGCAGCCAGCAGAGCCTCCTTCAGAGTATTGAGTTGTACTTTCTTTACTGTCCCATTTGTATTTTGGACGGTTATTGTATTTCATTTGATTCTTCTTAGAAATTGCTCATTCACTTGTGACACCGGGTTCTGGGAAAATTTTTGGATGTATTAGTTAATTAAATTGTTAAACATCGCTATTCACTCAGTAAATTTTATTGATTTTTATATAATGAAATGGAAAGTAACGATTTCAAAATACTAAAATAAGAATTTTAATTATCTATTGAGTGTTGGCTTGCCTGACAATAGTGTCCGGCGCCATCACGGCCTTAATGGAATTTTGGGTCGTGACAGCATAGATCACAAATTTTCTGCTCCTAGAACTCCACAACAAAGTGGAGTAGTTGAAAGAAAGAATAGGACACTTGAATATATGTCTAGGAATATGCTACTTTCTAGTAAACTACCTCATAGCTTCTGGGCAGAAGCTATTAATACTGCATGCTATATCATAAATAGGTGCATGACTAGACCACTTGTAGAGAAGACTCCCTATGAGTTACTTAAATGGAGAAAGCCAAATATATCCCACCTTAGGGCTTTTGGTTGCAAGTGCTTTGTGCACAACAATGGTAAAGACTCCCTAGGTAAGTTTGATCCCAGAAGTGATTAGGGAGTATTCTTGGGATATTCTTCACATAGTAAGGCTTATAAAGTCTATAACAAAAGAACTATGTGTGCTGAAGAAAGTGTGCATGTAGTTTTTGATGAAACTAACATTCTTTCTGAAAGACAGGAAGAAGAGGACGAAGAAATTGGGCTGGTCAGAAACTCAATCCAAACTTGAGCAACATGACTGGGGGAATTGAGCAAATTAATTTCCAAACCTCATTGGAACCTGGACCTGATCCTGTTCCACAACAACTAGGCACTGAAGGAACATCAAGGAGTAACCAGTTTGTTGTGAAACCATACAGATATCAAAGTTCTCACCCTATTGAGAACATTATCACTGATCCAACCTCTGGAATCAAAACCAGATCTTCTTGGAAGAATCGGTGTGCTTTTGATGCTTTCATATCTCGTATTGAACCTAAAAATGTTTCTAAGGCTTTGCAGGATGCAGACTGGGTGAATGCAATGCAAGATGAACTCAACCAATTCGAAAGAAGTCAAGTTTGGCATCTAGTACAAAGACCCTTGGATAGATCAATAATTGGCACAAAATGGGTCTTCAGAAATAACTTGATGAAGATGGAACAGTTACAAGAAACAAGGCAAGATTGGTGGTCAAAGATATAGTCAGGAGGAAGGCATAGAATATGATGAAACTTTTGCTCCAGTGGCAAGACTGGAAGCAATAAGACTCCTCATAGCCTTTGCTGCTTACATGGAATTCACTCTTCACCAGATGGATGTCAAGAGTGCCTTCCCTATCTAAAGGAAGAGGTGTTCGTCAAGCAACCTCCAGGGTTTGAGAACAAGGAGAATTCTGATCATGTGTACAAACTTGACAAAGCACTATATGGACTCAAGCAAGCTCCCAGAGCATAGTATGTAAGGTTATCAAAATTCTTTCTTGAGCATGACTACAAGAGAGGTAAAATTGATAGTACTTTATTCTTAAAGGAAAAAGGTAAAGATCTCTTGGTAGTTCAGATATATGTAGATGACATAATATGTGGAGCAACTACTGAAAAGCTAAGTAAAGAATTTGCTAAACTAATGGGGAGTGAATTTGAAATGAGCATGATGTGTGAGCTTAATTTCTTTGTAGGCTTACAAATTAAACAAAATTCAAATGGAACTATGATCCATCAGCAAAATTATGTGAAAGAGTTGCTTAAAAGGTTTAAAATGGAAGATTCCAAAGAAATTGACACTCCTATTGCAACAACAACAAAACTAGATGTAGATGAACCCCGGTTCATCTGTTGATAAAAAGTTGTATAGGGTAATGATTGGTTTATTGTTATATCTCACTACTAGTAGGCCTGACATTATTTTCAGTGTAGGAGTTTGTCCAGGATTTCAGACTAATCCTAAAGAATCCCACCTAACTACAGTAAAGAGAATCTTGAGATACTTAAAAGGCACCACTGATCTATGTCTTTGGTATCCAAAAGGTAGTAACTTTAATCGTGTGGCCTAGCCCTAGTCCAGAACCCAGAAAAAGACGGGTCAAAATGCTCGCCAGGAAAACAGTGGCTAAAGGTTCTCTCGCCAGAAAATTGAATGCCAAATTACAAGCTAGTCAGGTTCAAGAATCAGACAATTCCAGTGATTTATTCAAATCAGCTACTGAGGAAGCAACAGGATCATCTGATTCTGAACATGTATCATTTGTACAAAATATCGCTTCTGAGAATATGTGTGAAATAGCTGAGAACTTAGAAAACATATTTGTGTTGGTTGGGTCTGTGAAAAATGTGGAGTTTGCAGAAGTAAGATGAAGAGATGGTCAAAATAAAATTGTGGAAGAAATACTGAGAGAGGGAAGTCGGAGTGAAGCAAAGGGAACATGGGAAGAAATTCCTAGATTGTCTATTTCTGGTACTGAAACAGTAGTAATAGAAGAGGGAACCAAGAAGTCAGGGGGAAGTGAATCAAGTGAAGCGGCTAAGGGATTAGTAAATCTAGGAAAATCTACAGATAAACCTGGTTCATCCATTAAGGAGACATTGGAAGATCTTATGAAGAAGTTAGGATAGAGTTATAAACCAAAGAAGAAAAGGACTCCAAAGACTAAGGAGTCTGGAATTGCAGGAGCCAGTATGAAGAGAAAAGTCACTCCATCTGCTGGTTCTGAAACTCCTCTTCCAAGAGGAAAAACCACAAGAAGTGCACTAAGGCAGAGTGAGGAGGAGTTACAAAAGTCTTTGAAGGAAAGTTAGAGAAAGAGAGCTGAGAAAGGACAGGAGAAAATTGCTGAGCCTATAGAGGCTGTGGAGATTGAGGAGATGGACCTGGTCCATCCAGATGATTGAACGATAGAAGTTGAGGTGCAAACCCCCAAACCAAAGAAATCCAAGACTTATTCAAACAATTCGGCATATTTGTCTGTTACACCCTCAATTGTAGCCAACAGAACCAGGTCTACAGTAAAGTCAAAGAAAGTTCAAATTGATGAAGATGAAGATTGGAGTGCTGACGAAGAAGATGAGACTGCTGGAGAGAAGAACAATGCGCACTATTTTGAAGGGGAGACTGCTGAAAGATTTAGAGGAATCTGGAATGGTCTGTCTGATGGATACTGGAGGTGCAGGGTTGGAAGGACATGGTCCTTCAGCTGGATGGGAGGTTGTCCAGAAGTGAGATAGTCGAGTTAATAGCCAATGTTGTAATCAGGGACGGTAGGGTCTCTAGCCAAGTGAAGGGGAACCAAAATTTCATTTGATGCCATAGAATTGGGATAAGTACTTGGGATCCTGTTGACCCATGTCACTGCATAGTTAGGAAGATTGACAAATGGCTGACCAGTTGAACCAGGTCCATCAGAGCACACATCTTGAACTGAATAGCTGGCACATGAACCATATATGCATAGGAGATATTTGTGAATGTGAAATATCAATGAACCAAGATATTGTCTCCTAATTTGAAAAGATTGCAAACCGATGAGAATATTGAAGTCGAATTCAACAAGGAAAGTAACAAAAGAAAGGAAGTTGAGTTTGATACGAATTTGTTTACCCATGTAGAGTTGGACCAGAATTGGATGACAAGCTAAACAACTTACTCAATAAATACTTGATGTATTTTTGCTGGAATTCTACACGCACAAAAGCTGAAGTGGATCAAAGTCTGAAAGCAAAGTTTCCAGAGTTATTTTGCTAGAAGAATCATTGTGTGATTAAAAGGCTACAGTTCAACTAGAAGAACCAATTCCACGTGATTAATTATTGAGTCTAGTTGATTGTAGTAGGAGTTTTAATATTGTATCTTTTCAGCTTTCATAAAAGCAATAGTAATAGGTACGCATTGTTCAAGTTAGAGTTAACTTGAAGCTTGTAGAAATTAGTTGGGCGCTAGTTACTACAAAGGCATTAGAGTTAGTCCTAGGATTACAAAAGAGTTTATTTTGTAAGTCCGTTTGGCTCAGTGTTTTTAGTGAAGTGTTTGAGCAAATCCTACTGAGGAGTAGGTCGTGGTATTTTTACCTTTTGAGCCAGGTGTTTTCCACGTAAAAATCTCTGTGTTTTTACTTTACTGCTTTTAATATTCCGCAACAGTAGAAGTAAGTACATCAAGAAGAACCAGGTTCTTCTATTGACACAGCACTAGGAAAATTGGGTGCCTCACAATTAACTTGTATAATTGTGTGGTATTGACGTCTAAAACATCAGATCCCGTTGAAGGATATGATGATTACACCAGGCAGAGATGTCCCAGCTTGGATGCTGATACACTCAAATTACACCTTAAAATAGTGTAAGCGGTCGATTGTCAAATATAATAACCCAACTAGGTTGGGGTCGAATCCCATGGAGAATAATATGGAGGCGATTAGGAATGTAAGAGAATTATCACTTATCACGCAGTGCCAAACAAATAGATTTTGGTTTTGAGAATGTTTATAACTAAATGTGAAAATATAAACTAACCTAGAAAGCAAGTAAAATGATCAATGGCAATAAGTATGAATGCATCAGGAATTACACTCAAGTAACAATCCAATGTATTTCATGATTTTACAAATATGAGCGAGTTTATGTTAATTAGCCATGAATAATAATTCCAAATTAGCTTTTTCCAAATACTAATAAGACTTCCTCATAGAATTATTCCTAACCCAATCAAGAGATTAAGAACACTCAGATATGGATACAAGTAGTTCACTCTTATCCCTAGGTAGAATCTATAAAATGAGGGTTAAATCCTCAAGTTCTTGTTAATTAATCTTTCCCAACCCTAAATTATCTTTTCCAAAATTAATTCGGAGTTAATGGGCGAGTCCTAGGGTTAGCTAATCCCTTTGGAAAAATTAAAGAAGAAGAATAATTAAACAAACAATAACTCACTTCATAGAAGATGAAAAATCATTCAATACATAAGCACAACAAGGTATTTAATACACACTTTAAACATGAATATTTCCATAAACAAGAACTAGTGTTAGAAATAAATACTACGCACTTAAATATTCAATACCAATCAAGGAAATGAAGAAACAAACATAAATTGGTAAGAAATCCTTAACCACAAGGTTGAAATCTTCAAATCCCAAGTGTGTGTGCAAACCCTAGCTTCCACAAATGTTTTCTCTCTTATTCTCTACTCAAAAAAATATTTTACAAGGCCAAAGATATGCCAAAAGATCTGCTAGGTCGAGTATATGTGAGTTGGGAATAAGAAAATATGATTTTACAATTCTGTACAGTCCTGATGCCTGCTGCGGAAGATTCCTCGCAGGTGTGGCTCCGCAGAAGCGGACCCACCATTGCCGGTGCGAATCTGGGTATCTTGAGCAATTTTCGCAGATGCGGATGAAACGTCGCATTTGCGGTTCTGCAAGTGTGTGAACTATTTCGCAGGCGCTGCTTTAATACAATTTAGCTCTTCTTTGCAGGTACGTTCCATTCTTCGCAGGTGCAAGGTCGCACCAGCGGCCTAGAGTCCGCAGGTGCGGTATCACTGTACGTTTTGTGCATTTTTCACCACTTTGTGCTCAACTTCACTCCAATTCAACACCAACCACTTCATGGCATCATTTCCCTGAAATTCGAGCAATACACACTATAAAAGACCTCATGTTATCATTGAGTGATGCGAAATCTAATGAAAAGAGGCTAAAACGAGTGGTAAAATCACAACCCATCAGATGCTCTTCCCATTATTTTAAAAATAACCAGAAGGTTTTGTGACAATGAAGAGGAGGTTGAACCATGGGTTGTCTACAAAAGTGAAATGAAGCCTCCTCACAAGGTGGTGTTTGAGTTTATCAACAAGTGTGTGCTGCCAAGGTAGGGGAGAAGGCACAAACAACTACATGGACTTAGTTCTCATGGAGTGCCTGGACAATGGAAAGCAGATCAACTGGCCTTACTTCATCATCCAGATCATGGATAGGGTGGTAAACGGTTCCAAGGCTCATGCCATTCCTTATGGCTTCATCCCCTAAAATGTACTTGCTCACTATAAGGTGCCTCTAAAGAAGGCAGAAATGGCTACAATCAAGGATCACTTTGGCAAAAACACTCTTCTGGTCTGTGACTATGCTTTCAATGTTCCTGAAAATGAACCCGGTTCATCCAGGAAGACTCTGGTGAACAGAAAAGTCAGAGCACTTGTGCAGGAGGGTGGGGCTAAGGATGCAGAAATTCTTGGGCTGAAGAACTGCCCGGCTGAGGTTGAACATGAGAGGGATACTCTCAGAACTGAGCTTGCCAAAGAAAACGATAAGAATGAGGGGATTCTTAATGATATGTTATCTCTTCTCCAAGCTAAAAACCCAGCCTCCACCCCTTGCTGGCCTTAGTAGTCCAGTCTGTCTTCGACTTTCAGTGACCCAGATTAGGGATTTTCTTGTTTCTTTTGCTCATGATGTTAACTATTTTTATTTTTTCTTGTGGATTGTGGTTGAACAATGCTTCTATCAATGAATTTTGCTGCTTTTGCTCTTAATCTTGTTTCATTTTCTTTGATATATTGCATTATTTGTTTCCTATTGATAATTAATCCATGATTGCACTTGCAGTTTCCCTAGTGGCCATGAGTAATTCTTAAATATCTGGGACTTTCTAAAATTTGCAACTTTTCGATGATGCCAAAAGGGGAAAAAATGGTCATGTGATATTCTGAACATGTGATATTTATAACCTAATGAACCTGGTTCTTTTATGATAAATGCTCAATACTCTAAAATGTGTTAATGTTGGATTAAGTTGGTTACAAACGAGTTTGTCATCATCAAAAAGGGGGAATTTGTTGACCCAATAAATTGAATGGTTTTGAAGATTAATAAAGTAACTCAAAGATGAACCAGGTCCATCACTAGCGACATAGACATATGTAAAGTTAAAGGCACGTGAGGTGCACATGAAGGAGATAAACAAAATATGCGAATTAAAGAGATATCTCCTGATCGAAAAGATTGCAAAATAATAAGGAAAATGACTCCTTATTCAGTAAGAACAGAATCAAAGATAAGGAAGGATTGAAGGAGTTGAGATTAACTAGAAGTCTTCCACCAAGGAAGAGTAGCATTAGAACTCTTGTAAATCTCTCGTCTACTAATCCTATATATTGTAGATTCTTCTTATTGTACATGTATGCAAAAAAACAGAAGTTAAGCAAGAATTAACCGCAAAATTAGCAAGGCAATTTTGTAAGAAGTTCGTGTGAGATTTAAGTGTGCGACTCTGAAGCTACTTGGACCAGCTAGAAGAACCAGTTCCAACTATTGTCTTTTAGTCCAGTTAACTTGTAGTGGGGATTTCAATTTTTACCTTTATAGCTTTATCTAGAAACATTTGTAATAGGTACCGAGTGTTCAAGTTATAGCTAACTTGGAGTTTGTCGCAAATAGCTAGAGGCTAGTTTGCCACAAAGGGATTAGGGTTAATCCTAGGTTTACAAATAGTTTTTGTAAATGTTGTTTTTGGCTCAGTGATTTTAGTGGAGTGTTTGAAAAAATCCTACTGGAAAGTAGGTCGTGGTTTTTCACCTTTTGAGCCAGGTGTTTTCCACGTAAAATCCTTGTGTTCTTTATTTTCTGTAGTTATTATTCCGTAAACCGTATATGTTGGAACAGATAGAAGAACCTGGTCAATCTATAACTAGTGCACGCGAAAATCGGACAACACACAAATCACCCCCCTCTTGTGTGGTATTGACGTTTTAGAACATCATGAACTCAAATGAATAAGATTCAATTGACAAAAAATATAAAGTTTAGAACATATCCAGTATTCAGTGTCTTCTTGCTTCATGCCGAAAATGAATAAGTGCATCCAATAAAAGATGATTTGATTTTTCTTGAACACTTAGTTATCAATGCCAATAATAATAGTAGTGCATTTAATAAGAGAAATATCTCTATCACTACATTAAAATGCAATTTGTGCAGACCACATGATAGAATTAAAAAGATATCTTAGCTAGCAGAAATAAATATGTTTATCAAGTAAATAAAAGATTGATTGCAAAATTTTATAATAAAAATAAAATGTTTTCCAGTTTTTGGCTCAGCTGAAAATGATACCGATAATTACTACCAAAAATAATAATTAAATACTTTAATACCAAATTCCCCACTACCATACATGTTTGTTGTCATGTTTACTATTTCTTACGTATGTTAGTGTCAACGTATATATAATTGTGATGACCCAAAAGGTCATCTTGTATAATTTAGCAAAAAACTGTGTTTCGAGGCCCCGAAAGCCTCCGTTAATCTAATCTCAATGTGCGTGCACATCTCGAACGCGTAGCCGGGAAGTTTTTATGTGGAAAAGTGTTGAACTGTTGAATTTATGATAATTAATAGAATAAAGTTAACTTTGGTCAACATTTTTGGTAAACAAACCCGGACGAAGGGTCCGTGGGAAACTATGAGACTCGGGCGTATTCCCGGAATCGAATTTCGAGGTCCCACGTCCGAGAAACGAATTTTTAAGGAAAATTATTTTCTAAAAATAAGAAAGACTATTAAAAATGAACTTAGATGTGAAATCTGTGTTACCGGACCCGTATTATGGTTCCGATTCCGGGAACAGGTTCAATATGTGTTATGTGAGTTATCTGTAAAATTTGGAAAGAAACGGACTTGGTTTGACGTGTTTCAGATCAAAATTGGAGAATTTAGAAGTTTATGAAGTTTGAGAAAATTCTATAGATTTTTGAGTTTAATTCATTGGTTTTGATGTTATATTAGTGGTTTAATTACTTGAATAAGTTTGTAGGATGATTTTGAAGTCGTGCGTATATTTGTTTTTGGGCCCCGAGGGCTCAGGTGAGTTCCGGGTATGTGTCGGGGTGCAAAAGAGTTGGAAAAAAAATCTGGTTTTCGATCTGTTTCTGGTGTTGTGTGTTTTGCTCTCCGCGATCGCTGCGTGAATCACGCAATTGCGATATGTCTATGGTTGGGGGTGGGAAATTACCCTACGCGAACGCAGGTCCTTGGACGCGATCGCAGTGCCTAGGGGTGGTGCTCTACGCGTCGCGAGGGGCCTCACGCGATCGCATAGCGTTAAAGGGATCTGGGGGCGGGGCAGCGTGTTGCTCTACGCGAACGCAATCGCTTGGTCACGATCGCAATGGTCAGTTTCCAGTACCCCCACGATCGCTGTCCCTTTTTCGCGATCACGTAAGTCTAGAACCCAATACTCTCCGTGATCGCAACTCCCTTTCCGCGATCGCGTAGAGTATATTCGCCCAGTCATTTTAATGCCTTAAAAACATAAATATTACGAGATTCTCACCACTTTTCTCAACCCACCTTCTTCCCCACTCTCCTTAGAAGAAATTTGAAGACCTCCATCACCATAGCTCCATAGGTAAGTGTTCTTAACATCATTTCCTCTCACTTTCATCAACTAATCACTAGAATCTAGGCCTAAAATCATGAAAACAAAGTAGAAATTAAGGGATTTGGTTAGAGTTAAGGTTTATGGGATTTTGGGTAATTCAACCTCAATTTGGGGTCGGATTTCAAAATAAATCATATATTTGAACTTGTGGGGGTATGGGTGATCGGGTTTTGGTCCGAGCCTCGTGGTTGGAATAAGCGGGCCCGGGGTCGGATTTTGGTATTTTTGGAAGAATGCTAGGAATTGTATATTTAGGCTATAGGATTGTATTAATGAGTCAGTATTGATGTTAATAAGTTAATTATGTGTAGATATTGTTGTTCCGGAGTTTAATTCAAAAAGAAAGGCGGTGTTAGAGGCTTGATTGCTATTTTTAGACTCGAGGTAAGTGTCTTGCCTAACTTTGGTGAGGGAATAGGTATTGTATGCTATGTGTTAAGTGTTTATCATGTTCAATGCATAGGTGAGGAGACGAGTACCAATGCTTTGTGTGTCAAGCATGCCCATGATTCTATTTTCGATAGAAATCTTATTATTACTTCCATGTTCGTTATAACATGAACTTATCTCTACTTGGAAGTTGATTGTTGTTGAAAATCCTCATTGATGAACTTGTCATGTAATGGTCCTATTGAGGACCCAATTGTAAAGGATATACTTGAAAAGGTTGGTTATAGCTGAGACCCGTGCCGGGTAATTTTATATGATAATGACTGATATTCTCCCCTTATCGGGTGATTACGATTTGTGATCCACTATGCTCCATTCCTTGCCATTTTGATAATTGTCATTGAATTGGTGAGGAAGAGTGTAAAGCACTAAGGGTGATGTCGTGCCATGATTTACATTGTTCACATCATATATTGCATAGTGAGGAAGAGAGTAAAAGCACGAAGGGTGATGTCGTGCCATGATTTATATTTAAAAGCACGAAGGTTGATGTCGTGCCATGATTTATGTTTAAAAGCACAAAGGTTGATGTCGTGCCATGATTTACATTGTCATACATGATACATTGCATAGTGAGGAAGAGAGTAAAAGCACGAAGGGTGATGTCGTGCCATGATTCATGTTATCTTACATCGTACATTGCATTGTGAGAAAGAGATTAAAAGCATGAAGGGTGACGTCGTGCCATGATTCATGTTATCTTACATCGTACATTGCATTGTGAGGAAAAGAGTAAAAGCACGAAGGGTGTCCAGTACCCCCGCGATCGTTGTCCCTTGTTAGCGATCGCGTAAGTCTTAAACCCAATACTCTTCGCGATCGCAACTCCCTTTCCGCGATCGCGTAGTAAATTCTCCCAGTCATTTTAATGCCTTAAAAACATAAACATTACGGGATTCTCACCACTTTCCTCAAACCACCTTCTTCCTCACTCTCCTTAGCCGAAATTTGAAGACCTACATCACCATAGCTCAATAGATAAGTGTTGTTAGCATCATTTCCTCTCACTTTCATCAACTAATCACTAGAATCTTGGCCTAAAATCATGAAAATAAAGTAGAAATTAGGGGATTTGGGTAGAGTTAGGGTTTATGGGATTTTGGGTAATTGAACCTCAATTTGGGGTCGGATTTCAAAAAAAATCATATATTTGAACTCGTGGGGGTATGGGTGATCGGGTTTTGGTCCGAGCCTCGTGGTTGGACAAAGCGGGTCCGGGGTCAGATTTTTGTATTTTTGGAAGAATGCTAGGAATTGTATATTTAGGCTATGAGATTGTATTAACGAGTCAGTATTGATGTTAATAAGTTAATTATGTCTAGATATTGTTGTTCCGGAGTTGAATTCAAAAGGAAAGGCGTTGTTAGAAGCTTGATTGCTATTTTTTGACCCGAGGTAAGGGTCTTGCCTAACTTTGGTGAGGGAATAGGTATTGTATGCTATGTGTTTAGTGTTTATCATGTTCAATGCATAAGTGAGGCGACGAGTACCTATGCATTGTGTGTCAAGCATGCCCGTGAGTCTATTTTCGATAGAAATCTTATTATTACTTCCATATTCGTTATAACATGAACTTATCTCTACTTGGAAGTTGATTGTTGTTGAAAATCCTCATTGATAAACTTGTGATGTAATGGTCCTATTGAGGACCCAACTGCAAAGGATATACTTGAAAAGTTTGGTTATAGCTGAGACCCGTGTCGGGTAATTTCATATGGTAATGACTGATATTCTCCCCTTGTCGGGTGATTACGATTTGTGATCCACTATGCTCCATTCCTTGCTATTTTGATAATTGTCATGGCATTGGTGAGGAAGAGTGTAAAGCACGAAGGGTGTTGTCGTGCCATGATTTACATTGATCATATCATATATTGCATAGTAAGGAAGAGAGTAAAAGCACGAAGGGTGATGTCGTGCCATGATTTACATTGATTACATCATATATTACATAGTGAGGAAGGGAGTAAAAGCACGAAGGGTGATTCCGTGCCATGATTTATAATTAAAAGTACAAAGGTTGATTTCGTGCTATGATTTATATTTAAAATCACGAAGGTTGATGTCGTGCCATGATTTACATTGCCATACATGATACAATGCATAGTGAGGAAGAGAGTAAAAGCACGAAGGGTGATGCCGTGCCATGATTCATGTTATCTTACATCATACATTGCATTGTGAGGAAGAGAGTAAAAGCACGACGGTTGATGCCGTGCCATTTATTACATTTTTGGCATTATATTTGTTTCATTAGCATATTTCTGATAAATTGTCTTCTTGTCTGTTCCTATGTACTTAATTAACTGCTCTATCTCACTTGTTACCCCTATGTCTTCTCCCGTATCCCCCTACGTATATGTTTATCTTTTGCTTTGTTTTCCACGATATATGTTGTAGAATAGGACAGGTTAACGTTCGTTGTCAAGTCTATCCTTGTCACTACTTCGGCCGAGGTTAGGCTCGACACTTACTTAGTACATGGGGTCGGTTGTACTGGTGCTACACTACACATCTTATTGTTGTGCAGATCCCGCACTCGGACCCAGTGAACAGTGTTGAGGGAGTCATCTTCAGTCCATCCCAGAGGCTTCAAGGTATACCGCTGACGTTCGTGGGCCTTGGCATCTCTTCTATCCCTAGTTCCTGTATTTCTGTCTTGTCTTTCCTCTAGTTCTCAGAGACAGTCATGTATTTCCTTTCAGACTTTGTATTTAGCACTCTTATAGACAGTTCGTGAGTTTGTGACTCCAGGTTTTGGGGAATTATTGAGATGTTGTATTATGTTATCTTTACCTAGTTTTGAAACTTTATCTATTTCCGCTGTTAAGAATGGTGAATTGTTTTTAGCTTATTCTGTTAATTCGGTTTTATCATGTTAGTTTAACTTCACACGTTGGCTTGTCTAGCGGGTTCAACGTTAGACGCCATCACGACCGAAGGTGGGATTTCGGTCCGTGACAATAATAGACTAAGTTAAAATTGATCTTCCATTGTATATAAGTTAATCTTGAAAAAAAAATATATCTGTCATGCTACTAAAAAACTTAGATGTACCGAATAGCTTATATAATAGCACATAAATGGTATAAAGAAGTTTTGACAATATCGTCATACATGCAAAAATTATGATACTAGTCAATGTGCATCTAAGTATATTCTTATCCCTGAATTCAGCTTTCATCTTCCGAAACTAAGGAATTTCCTTTTAAATTTGTACGAAAATAATTTTTAGTACATTTATGTTGTGATAATATAACAAATAAAGCACAAGGACAAACATCCTAAATATTGGACTATATTTACCGCAATATATTTTCTTGCACGAACAACTGTATGTTGCACTTTCAAGAGGGATATCAAGATCGACAACAAGAGTTTTGGTTAACGCAGAACAACCAAAGCATTAAAAGGAAACATGCACAAAATAATATTGTCCACAAAAAAAATTGTTCATTAAGACACCATCACATTGAATACTTTAAAACTGTAATACATAATTATCTAACTAACATGATAAAATTGATCATTTGTGTAAGTTTTGATGATCTATTTTTATTTTAAATTCATGTATTATGCGAATGTAATATTTTTTTCGACATTTAGATGATTGTTGTATTACTATACATAAAATTTTTCTGATTAATTAAATTTTATTGTTCATTTATATAAATAAATATTTAAATCATCATGTGTCATTATTAACGTACAACACACATTCATAGATACTAGTATTATTAAAAGTGGGAAGCCATTAAGTTAAAAGTTAAATTATTTTTTTAACCTTCTTAAATCTCATTACCCTCCTTATTTTAAAAAACAAAACCCTCAAAACCCAAACCCACAATTGACACAAACAAATCTAGCACATGCTTGATACAAATAGATGCGTTCCTTCACAGAAAATAACCCTATAAGATTATTGGACCATAATTCCCTTTAATAAAATAAATGATTCCACATTATTTGATCACTAAAACATTATGACTTCACAATTTCATTAATCCGTGTGGAGATGGAAGAGACGTGATCTGTGGCAGGTCGTGTCGTTTGGATTACAACGGTGTATCTTTTTAAAGCATCCTTTGTTTGGTGCATTTATGTATAATATTAACTCTTGAAATTCCTACATATATGTAACCAATCAAATTAATTCTCTCTAGGATTCTTGTTTTATTGAATTATTTCTAACCTTCTCCTTTCTAAAGTTCAACCTTCACTCTTTAATCGCTCAAGTATTTCTAACAATTTCGACTTTTAATTTGGACTTTTCTTCCGCAGGTACGTAATCCCATTTTCTCCCAATTTCTATCATTCGTGTCAACGTCTTAATTAACTTGGTTATCTTTTACTGGCAATATGATGGTATGTTATTAGCTTTATTCCATTGTCTATGGATAGATTCAGGTAAAAGTAAAACCCTATTTTATTAGCTTTATTCCATTAGCTTTTAATGATTAAGTACTATCTTTAGGAGTATAGACAAAAAGAAAATTTGCAAAATTTGTTAGTTACAGTCATCGTCTGAAAATGTTAAACTTCATGAATGTTATTAATATTTGGCAAACCAAGTTCTGTTGTTTCAGTCAATTGCTTGAGAATTAAGCATCAACTATCTCATAGTATAATTAATTAAATACTTGCACTAAATGTTATGAATTTAACAACAAAAAATAGAATAAATCATACAAGTGAAATAAGCTTTGCTAAAACACTAAAAAGAGGCAGAGGAGAGAGAGAGGGGGAAAATGTTATACACAGTCTCTTAGAGAACGTCATCTAGGCAACCATTAACATTTTTTGTAATTGATAATGTTGGTTATGTTAAAAATAAGTAACTATTCCAATTTTTAATTTTGTGCGGAGAAATGAGAATTATTGAGAAACTTAAAGATGAAAATATCATGGGATTCGGAACTTTTTTGGCTAATCACTACAAGAAAAATGCTCAATAACAAAGAGAAAATTGGTCCCTAAAAGTAAGGAATTAGTCCCAAATGCCCAATAGAGACCAACTAATCTGGTCCTTATAGCTTCCTCCGCTAAAGGTTATTAAGGACGAGATAGTGTGTTGGTCCCTAAATTAGTTTTGCGACCAGTTTAAAATTGGCCCTTAAATGGGTTTTAAGGACCATGTTTCTGATACTTATTTGCATATTTCAGGGACTAAATTCATGGTCCTTAAAATGTTTTCGCGACTAGTATAAATGTGGTTGTTAAAACATTTCACGACCAGTTAGAAGCTGGCCGTTATATTTTTTCGGAGAAGTTTAAAGCTGGTCCCTAAAGAAACAAGTCACAAGTCTCTAAATCACATTTAGTTTACAACTAGAAAATCGGGAATATTAATATATAGATAATGTTGTTTTCATAAAATAATACCAAAAATGATCAACATCATTTAGTTGCACCGTACATCAATGATGTAAGCTAGTCACAATATTGTGTTCATAAACATTTAGCAAAAAACTATATATACTAATAGTATCCCTCGATTGTAATGTAAAATTTTCTTGAAATTCACAGCAAAATGATGGTTACTCTGTACGTCGTCAAAAATCGGCTTCTAGTAAACTTCAATATCCAAAACCTATTGAAGAAATAAGAAATTTCAGTTAGAAAAACTATATATAACAGTGTAGACGGAATGTTATTACAGTAGGTATGGGAATTGACAAAAATAACAGTAAGTTTAGTAGGTATGGAAGTACATAATTTGGGTGATAGAGACCTCTCTAGAAATAGACCCAATGTAGTTCTAGCTTAGAGAATGACTAAAATATGTCAAAAAAGCAACAATAGTAGCAGATGAACTTGTATCAGTCAAAATTTGAATTAAACATAACTGTAATGGACGTGGTCGAGGATTAAGCCGACCATGACTCGATGACGAAGAGACATATTAAGGAGTATTAGCGCCGAGGTCGAGTAAAGAACATGTGAAAGTAACAGTAAAGTAAGTTTATAATAGAGTGAAGGAATATTCCATCGGATATTCCTTCGGTTGTACTTTTTGGGTTTCTTAGGAATATCCCCTATAAATAGGAAGAGATAAAGAACAAAAAGGGGATCTTCACTTTCTGATAAGAGCACAATTGTGAAGGTTGACTACAAAGAATATATACAAAGATTGTCTTGTCCACTGATTCCATTTTTCTAAATATACCTTTTCGTTCACAAGATCCAAGGGTCTCGTGTTTATCTTCATTTTATATTACCTCACATAATTGTCAGGAAGGAGAATAATCCAAGTCATCTAACATTTGAGTGATAAATTCTTCCTTATTACATTTATTGCCATTATCAAAATTCATTCCACACTCTCTTTATTGCATCCATTGACAATCATTGGGCACTTTTCATCAACATTCAATATTTTTAGACACGGTCCTACATGATTAACACATTAAATCTTCAGATCTAGCAGTTATTATCTTTAACTAGGATTCAACCTCTATTTCCTCATTAATTTATTTTTATTAAAAAAAGGTTAACACTTTTTTGGTAAAAAAATTTGGCGCCATATGTGGGGAGTTTCTAGTTAAAATTTTAGTTTCTTCTTGATCTAAAAAAAAAGCACAACAACCATTTTTTCCTAGTTTGCAAGAATTAACAATGGCAGGAAAAGGGGAAGAAAGACTGAAAGTTGTAGTGGATGTAACTGCCAACCTCATGAACACCATCAACGAGACTGACAGAGAGGATGAGGAGAATGTGACGCCGAGCGTTACACCCAGGCGAAGTGACTCACCTCCCCCTCATTGGAGTGTAACCGCTTCACGCGAAAGGGGGGCTTCCATGTCCAAAATTGAAGAAACGCCCCCAGCTGTGAAAAATTTACTGGAAGCTTGGCTGACAAGCACTATAAGAAACATCCTTGATAAACCCGTTCAATGGGAAAGTCGGAGCGCCGCACGAGCGGACGCCATAACAGCCGTCAATGAGAAACCCGCTCCTCTCCCAACAGGTAACACTCACACTATTGTTGATGCGGGTAATTGCGCACTCGCAACCATTCTGAAGAAAATGGAACTAATGGAAAACGAGAACAAAGCGCTCCGCGATCAGATGAGGGAGCACCAAGAAAGGGTTGAGAAGATATCGGGCGCCCCGAAACTCCTACCAAAACGAGACGTCTACCGGTTCGTCGAACAACCTTAGAGTGAGGAAGCCGCCCCACATGCCATACCTAAGACCTTCAAAATTCAACCATATATGAAGATATATGATGGCACAACAGATCCCAAAGATCATATCATTCATTACGTAACAGCACTAAAAGGCAACAACCTCTCAAAGGAGCAGGTACCATCAGTGTTGCTGAAGAAGTTCGGTAAAACCCTGACAGGGGTAGCCTTAACATGGCACTCACAATTACCATCACGATCAATAACAACGTTTGAGGAAATGCCTGACAAGCTCGTCACCGCCCATACTGGGGCTAAGAAGGTGGAGGCTAGGGCGAACGACAAATTCGCCGTCAGACAATCACCTAGAGAGGGACTCAGGGACTTCCTCGCCTGATTCAACAGACTTAGAATGAGCTTGCCAAATGTATCAGAAGGGGTGACAGTGATAGCTTTCCAAAATGGATTAAACAGGAATGGGTTGAGGGCGACCAGAAAACTGTTGAGCAGACTCATGAAATATCCTCCCACCACTTGGGAAGAAATTCACAACGCCTATTACGCAGAGATGAGAGTAGACGAGGACGACCTCAATGTTCTAACTCAACGGCTAATATTAGTCCAAACGGAGTCGAGGAAAGATCATTGTAATGACGGCCGAAGAGACCATTCAGGTCCACGCCTCAACCGAGACAGGCACCAACCATATGTTAGGATGACCAACCCACCATCTCATTTCCATACAGAAGGGCCGTCCAGGCCGCATACAGGGACTCAACGAAATGAAAGAGGTATGCCTCCACTATTATTTGCTCATAGTTTTTTTGTTTCCCCTTAAAAATAGTGTACGCACTAGAGAAGCTTGGCCAAAGGTAAAATGGCCACAAAAGATGAAGTCTGACCCAAGTACCAGAAAGTCAAACGCCCTCTGTGAGTTCCACTAGGAGCGAGGTCACAAAACCGAAGACTACATAGCCCTGTAGCAAGAAGTGGTGAACATGCTTCACCAAGGACACCTAAAGGAGCTGATGAGCGACCGAGGAAGAGCCAACTTCGGCCGCGGACGAGAACAACACCAAGGCCCTCCATAGCCACCCTCCCCCACCCGCACCATCCAAATAATCATTGGTGGAGGCAAAGAAGCAGCAATCAATCACGTGATGTTCACAACCACACATAAACTGAAGCGGTCGATCACCCATGAACGGTATGATGACCTCGAAGACAGTATCATCTTCGATAAGTCAGATACCTACGGTTTGATCTTTCCCACTTCGATCCTCTTTTCAGTACTTTACATATTTCTGATACTGATTGTAACAACCCGACCGATCATTTTGCTTTCTAGAACCCTGTACCCCTAAATAAGACTTCTTGTACTTGCTTTTACTGATTTATGACTTGCGGGGAATGTTGATACCCAATTTTCCCATATATATTTTATAAATACATATATATACTTTCAAAATAGTGCATATGCATCGTCACTTGATTTATAGACACATACAAGCATTTTCATAATTTTCTATAATTTTAAAAAGGTTTAAATCAATTTATTCCTACATTTTATTATATAAATACTCATTAATTGCATCACAAATTATTTTATGATGATTTTATCATCTAATTTAATCATTTACATCCAGTTTAGGTTTTAAATATTTTCAACATATTTGTCATAAATACATTTGAATTTTAAAGGCTAAAATTGCATATTTGCAATAATAGCCTATATGTGCTTATAATTACTTTAATTATGTCAAACTAATCTTTTTATACTTTCATAGTGTTAAGAACTATTTTTTATTCATTTTATGCAAAAATAATATATTTTTTACTATTTATTTATCATTTTTACAAATTATTTATTAATTGAATTGGGTATTTAAATAACAACCTCTTTTCTTAATCATTTTCCAACCAACCCAAGACCAACAATCAAATAAAATAGCCCAATCCGCCCAGCCCAAACCAAATAACCCCTAACCCAATACCTGTTTTATACCCGACCCAAACCCCTTCCTTCAATCCTGACCGTTGATCTTTCAAGATCAACGGCCCCCATTCACCTCCCCCTTTTAATCTAACTCACCCTCCAAACCCTAATCATTCCCTCTAAACCGCCGCCTCTATATTCTCTCATCTCTTTCTCTTCTCTTCTCAAAACCCTAAGCCGCCGTCACCCAAAATCACTGCCCTAATCCCGCCTCTGATGAGATTCCCCCCTCCTCTCCTTACCATATTGGCCCCTCCTCCCTACAAGCTACCCGTTGATGGTGTTACATGATATTTTGCCTAATATGGCAAGCAGAATCGAACCAAAATTGGTTCAAATCCTTAACATGTTGCTTATTTCGTATGTGTTCATCAATTGCTCTTTGTAAGTACGATTAATTTCCGTATCTCACTGATTCGTAATTGAACCTAAGGTTAGGCTTTTCAGATCTCCTTTTGGTTCGAACAAAAACAGGTTCAAGCCTTAATTTTAAGTACTATCCCTTATATATTCGTCCTATTATGCATGAATCTGCCTATTTTGTCGATTATGTGCTTCTCTTGAATAATTTTTGGTCTATGTTCATCACATGCAATATGTAGTTGATTGTCTTTATTTTCTGCCAATTTTATGGGGCTCACCCAAAACCAGGGGTTTTAACCTTCTTTAATCGAACCAGATTTGGTTCGAATCTTATGTTTTGTTTAATAACACTATGTCTATGTTCTTTTTACTAAAACAAACGATTCTTCACCTTTATTGCTCTGTCAATTTGTGTTTACTTAAAATTATGTTTTTTCAGATCTTAGTTGAATCAAATATAGGTCGATTCTATTTTTGAATAAGACTCCTGTCTAGGTTCATTATGTGATATTCGTGCTGATTTTATGGTTCTCCTTTTGAACATCCTGTTGTCTACATTATGTACCTTATTTTACTGCCAATTCTAGGGTTTGAAATCTTCTACTGATTTTCGTTTACTCTTACCTTTCTCGTATGATGTCGATGATTTCCTTAGTTACATTCAACCTACCATGATTCTATTATTTCCTTACCTTATTTGCTTTGAGACTGCATGTTAATCGGTACTTTCCTTATTTTGAGTGGTACTCACCTGATTACACGCAGTTATGACTGTTAATTGATTGAACCCCGACTTATTTTCATCCCTTAATTGTGTAAGATTGACTTATTACCTTATTTGTCTGCTTAATTTAGTACTATTTAAACCCTTCTCCCCCTCCCTTTTAACAAGACTCGAACTCTCATACTCTCTCAAAAACTTAAGCTTTTTTGTTCTGATTCTGTGCTAATTGTCTCTAGTTTTGGCTGGCTGAAAGCCAAGGCCAAGTTATTCTAGAACTTAACTGTTGTGTCATACTTACTTGCTTTCCTACTTAACTGGTATTCCTGAACACTTTTTAATTTCATTCTTTATGCTTTGACTCGACTATCATGCTTTAATTCCCAGTATGGTTCTGTCCTTCATATGATTCTATGATCCAATTGAGTGACACTGTTAATTTAGGATTAAGGTGTTTTGAATAATATGAATCCTCTCATAAGTTAGCCTACGGTTTTCTTTGTCTCATGCACTAATCTTACACCTTCTCTAAACTTTGCATTCTCGGGATTCTATAAATATGTAATCAGTTAGTTGTTACTTAACTCATGTGCCTTGTCTGCTTAATTCATGTGTTTGGCTAGTTTAACGGTTACTGCCTAATTGCTTCTGTGATTATGTCATGATTGTCTTAAGTACTAGCATGAGTATTTAACTTTACTAGACTTCAATTTATTTGAGCTATGCATTTGAGCATGAATTATGTTTGTTTTTCTTGGTGTAGTTCTGCTTGCAAATTTATGTTCTGAATCCTGTTTCTTCTGAAATCCAACAAATTTAAAATCTGCCCCTTTCTCCCTTTCATGTACTGATTTTAAAACCCCACTCCTAGTCCCTTAGGTTCTCAAACACCCCAGTGTGAACACTGCCTAGGGTCCACATGAGACTCCTCTAAACTCTGACACACTGGGGCTGGTTTTCCAATATCTTATGAATTACTTTCTAAATGTGTGGTTCTGGTGTGAGCATTGCCCAGGGTCCCTGAGGCCTTTGGGAACTTTGACACACTAGAAACCTATTTCCAATGGGCTGTGGAGGAATCATTGTGTTGTTGTTATGGTGGAAGGCTCTGGTCACCAGCCCGACGCTTAGTTCGACTCTTCCCCAGATCGAGACTACCGGTGAGCTACCCCTTTTGAGCCGTTCTGCAGCAGTTGGAGTCTTCTTTATATTTTATTTTTTGTCAATTATCTTCCAGACAGTAGGCAAGTATATGATTTTGTATATTCTACTAGATTGCCCATTTACTCAAGATACCAGGTTTTGGCACACACATTAGTAGACTATGATGTTTTGAGGTTGTATTTCAACTATTGCAGTTCCATTATTTGTTCCGCCTAAATCATTTTACGTCAGTAAATATTAAAAAATATATTTTTAGTTAGCGTAGAATGTTACTCACTTAGTTGGTTGCTCAATCCAAACTGTTCTTAGTTATTCAGTGTTGGCTTGCCTAACCATGGTGTTGGGGGCCATCACGGCCTAATGCGAAATTGGGTCGCGACAACATGGTATTAGAGCACTAGATTCACGTAGGTCTCACAAGTCATGGACAAGTCTAATAGAGTCTTGTGTATCTGTTGACCCAAGTCACTGCATGGTTTTGAAGATTGACAAATGCCTACCCAGTTGAACCAAGTCTATCTGGGTAAACATCTCGGACGAACCAATTGGCACAAGAACCGTACATGCACAAGAGATAAACGCGGTCTGTGAATTATGCATGAACTAAGAGGTTGTCTCCTAATGCAAAAAAGGTTGAAAATTGATAAGGGGTTAGAATTCGAGTTCGGGAAGGATAGAAATAAAGGAACGAAGTTGAGATAAACACAAACTCTTCTACTAAGGAAGAATTGAATTAGAACTAAATAAGAACACCTTAACTTCTGGCGCTATATAATGTTGAAGTATTCCTACTGACGAATTATTCACACACAGACAGAATTGAAGCAAGAACTAAAGGCAAAATTACCAGAGAAATTTTGCAAGCAGAATCATTATGCGATAGAAAGGCTTCTGACCAGATAGAAGAACCAGTTCCATCAGTTTGTCTCTCGAGGCTAGTTAGTTGTAGTAGGTGATTTAATATAGTATCTTTCAGCTTTATTAGAACCAATTGTAATAGGTACACATATTGTTCAAGTTAGAGTTAACTTGAAGCTTGTTGCAATTAGCTAGAGGCTAGGTTGCTGCAACGGGATTAGAGTTAGTCCTTAGGTTTACAAAAGAGTTTATTTTGTAAATGATGTTTGGCTCAGAGTTGTAGTGAAGAGTTTGAGAAAATCCTACTGAGGAGTAGGTCGTGGTTTTTCACCTTTTAAGCCGGGTGTTTTCCACGTAAAAATCTCTGTGTTTTTAATTTACTGCATTTATTATTCCGCACTAGTAGAAGTTGAAACACCAAGAAGAACCAGGTTCTTCTATTAAGACATCACTCGAAAATTTGACACCACACAAATCATCCCCCCCCCTCTTGTGTGATATTGACGTATGAAACATCAATTGGTATCAGAGCAGGTTATCCTTGAAAAGGTTAACACCTTGGAAAATATCAAAATGAGTGCACCACCTGGAAACTGGGAGGGTTAATCAACTGCAAGGCCACCACTCTTCAAGGACCAGTATTACTCTTGGTGTAAGAACAGGATGAAGGACCACCTGATTGGAGAAGACTATGAACTCTGGGACATAGTCACTGATAGTCCTCTAGCTACCATGATGAAGATTGATGAATGTATAGATATACCAAAGACTAGAGCTGACTGCACTGCTGAGGATCTGAAGAAATGGGAAAAGAATGCAAAGGCCAGGAACTGGCTAGTGTGTGAACTAGGTCCAGATGAGTGTAGCAGAATCCAAAGTTGCACCACTGCCAAAGAAATCTGGGATACCTTGCAAGTAGCCCATGAAGAAACACCTCAGATAAAAAGATCAAGAGGTACTCTTCTATACTCACAGTATGAAAACTTCACTATGAAAGAAGGAGAGACAATCCAAGAGATGTACACAAGGTTCACAACTTTGAAAAATGAACTTAAGTCTCTTGGTAGAGTCATTCTTGAAGAGGACATGGTAGAGAAGATCCTGACAAGGGTCTTACCAATCTCATGGGAAAGCAAAATCACTGCTATCCAGGAATCCAAAAATATGGAAACCCTCAGATTGGATGAACTAATTCGAAACCTTACTGCCTATGAGCTTAGAATGCAAACAATAAAGATGGATGGTCCAAAGAAGGAGAGGAGTCTAGCACTGAAATCACCGAGAGAGCAGATATTGAGGAAGATGAGATGGCCATGATTACGAAAGAATTCAGAAACTTTCTAACAAGGAAGAAGGGCATCTCTAGAGGAGGAAATTACAACAAAGCAAAATCTCCAGAAAGGGCAACCAACAAGGGATGCTACAAGTGTGGGAAGACTGACCATCTTATCAAGAACTGTCCTCAGTGGGAAGTGGAATGGAAAAAAGAGAGATATGAAAGAAGGAATAGGAAGAATGAACAAGTCCAACCCAAGAAAACCACAACAAAAGCTATGGTTGCTTCTTGGGGGTAAAGTTCAGATGAAGAATCAGAAGATGGTGAGAATGAAGATCAGGCGCTCATGGCAATTGGAGAATTCGACGAGGAATCACATGAAGAACCAGAGGTAAGTATCTCTTATCTTAAAAATAAAATAAAGTTCCTATCTAAGGAAAAACTCTCTGAGTTGCTACTTGATTTCATGGATGATTCCAAAGAAACAACCAAAGAGAAGGAACAACTCTCTACAGAATGCGAAATGCTAAAAGCAAAATGCATGAACCTGGAAATCAGACATAGTGAATCTGAAAAGAAAAATATTGTCTTGTTGAACCATGTTCATCCACTTGAAACTGTGATTCTAGAACTAAAATATGAAAACCTAAATCTAAGGCTAGGATCCAGTAAAAAGGTTGTTGATCATTCTCATATTATGTTAGAAGAAAATGTGGGAAAACTAAAAGATAAGATGTATGCCAAGGATGAATAGATAAGAAGTCTTAAAGAAGGACTTGGCAAATTCAAACATGAATTAGATCGAACTAGTAAATGGAATAAATCCCTGATGCTTTGATATGGCTTCAAGAGAATCATAGTAGCAACCGGAGAATGATTGTCTTTGGCAGTCAATTTCCCAAGTGGGATCCCAAAAGCAAGTATCTCACTCTCCCTGAGAATAAAATTTGCACCCATTATGGTAAGAATGGCCACTACAAAATTGAGTATACTGCAAAAGAGCAGGCCAGTCGAAGAAATGCCAGTTTTATTAAAAGGAAAAATTGGCTACCAAATTGGGATAGAAGAACCTTGATTCATCCATTCTCTCATTGAAAAGGACCCAAACTAGTTTGGGTTCTTAAAAGTAATCCCTGATTCCTTTTTTTAGGCTCAAGTGAGAGGAGGCAACCAAATTTGGTATTTGGATAGTGGCTGCTCAAAGCACATGACAGAGAAATTGGAACAGTTCCTTTCACTTGAAAGTCTCAAATGAGGAAATGTCTCCTTTGAAAACGGAAAGAAAGGTGAAATTATTGGGGTTGGTAAGGTAGGTAAGGATGACACACGATCCATTGAACATGTGTATCTGATAGATGGCTTGAAATATCCTAATCAATGTGTCACAACTGTGTGACAGAGGTAACCTGGTTGCCTTTACTTCCACAAAATGTTTTGTGATTAATCTGCTTACTGACAAGGTTGTTTTGCAGGGAAAAAGAATGAATAACATCTATGTCATAGACTTGTCCACACTGTCTGAAAATGAACTCACTTGCCTAAGTGTGTTGGACAGTGATCCCCTCCTGTGGCACAAAATACTTGGTCATGCAAGTCTAAATCAGCTAAACAAACTAGTCTCTAAAGACTTAGTGGTAGGGATTCCTAACATTAAGTTCAAGGAAGACAAAGTTTGTGAGGCATGTGCAAGGGGGAAGTAGGTAAGATCTTCTTTCAAAAGTAAGAAAATGGTCAGTACCACCAGTACGTTGGAACTGGTTCATATGGACCTATGTCGTCCTATGAGAACTCTGAGCTGAGGTGGTAAGAAATATGTAATGGTGCTAGTTGATGAATATTCAAGGTTCACTTGGAACTTATTTCTGAAATCTAAGGATGAAGCATTTGATATTTTCAACTCATTTGTTAAGAAAACTCAAAATCAGTTAGGAAATCAACTAGCATCAATAAGATCTGATCATGGTACTGAATTTAAGAATGTAAAGTTTGCTGAGTTCTGTGATGAACATGGTATCAATCACAATTTTTCTGCCCCTAGAACCCCACATCAAAATGGGGTTGTTGAAAGAAAGAATATAACTCTCGAAGATATGGCAAGAACCATGTTTTCTTCTAGCAAACTACCTCATAGCTTCTTGGCAGAAGCAATAAACACTGCATGCTATATAATAAATAGATGCATGACTAGGCCTCTGGTAGATAAAACTCTTTATGAATTACTTAAAGGGAGAAAGACCAACATATCCCATCTTAGGTCTTTCGGACGCAAGTTCTTTGTGCACAATAATGGCAAAGATTCCCTAGGAAAATTTGAACCCAGAAGTGATGAGGGAGTATTCTTGGGATATTCATCACAGAGCAAAGCTTATAAAGTGTATAATAAAAGAACTATGTGTGTAGAAGAAAGTGTACATCTTGTCTTTGATGAAACTAACACTCTTGCTGAGAGACATGAACCAGAAGATGAGGAGCTTGGACTAGTGAGAAGCAGTGAAAACATTGAAGCAAACATGAAAGATGGAAGGTGATGGACCAGGTCCAACTACCCCAAGCAACACGACAGGGGGAACTCAACATGTGAACCTTAGACCTGATCCTGTTCAACAACAACAGGAAACCATGGAACTATCCAGAAGTGAACTGTTGGTTCTCAAACCACACAGATATCAGAGTTCTCACCTTCTTGAGAACATCATAACAGATCTTAAATCTGGAATCAAAACAAGATTCTCCTTGAAAATCTGTGTGTGTTTGATACCTTTCTATCCTTGATTGAACCAAAGAACATTGGTGAAGCCCTACATGATGCTGACTGGGTAAATGTCATGCAAGAAAAGCTGAATCAATTTGAAAGAATTCAAGTGTGGAACTTGGTACCCAGACCACTAGACACATCAGTGATTGGCACAAAGTGGGTCTTCAGGAACAAGCTTGATGAAGATGGAACTGTTACAAGCAACAAGGCTAGACTGGTTGTTCAAGGATACAATCAAGAAGAGGAAATCGACTCTGATGAGACCTTTGCTCCTGTAGTAAGACTGGAGGCAACCAGACTTCTTGTAGCATTTTCTACACACATGGAATTCACTCTCCATCAGATGGATGTTAAGAGCGCCTTCCTCAATGGCTATCTGAAGGAAGATGTATTTGTTAGACAGCCTCCATGTTTTGAAAGCAAGGAGTCACCTGACCATGTATACAAATGTGATAAGTCTCTTTATGGTCTCAAACAAACACCAAGAGCATTGTATGAATGTCTATCAAAATTCCTTCTAGAACATGGATACAAACGAGGTAAAATTAACAGCACTTTGTTCTTAAAGGAAAAAGGTAAAGAACTCCTGGTTGTGCAAATATATGTGGATGATATCATATTTGGGGCGACTTCTGAAAAATTGAGTATGGAGTTTGCTATACTTATGGGGAGTGAGTTTGAGATGAGTATGATGTGTGAGCTAAACTTCTTCTTGGGCTTGCATATCAGGAAAAATTCAAATGGAACGATGATCTATCAACAAAAGTATGTGAACGAATTGCTCAAGAAATTTAAAATGGAAGACTCAAAGCAAATAGACACCCCCATAGCCACAAGCTATACAGAGGGATCATTGGGTCTCTATTATATCTCACTGCCAGCAGACCTGATATTGCGTTCAGTGTAGGACTGTGTGCTAGGTTTCAGGCAAATCCAAAGGAGTCCCACCTAACTGTAGTGAAGAGAATTTTGAGATTTCTGAAAGGCACCACTGATTTGTGCCTTTGGTATCCTAAAGGTAGTAATTTCGACCTTGTAGGATATGATGATGCTGATTATGCAGGTTTCGTGGTTGACAGGAAAAGTACTTCAGGCATGGCTCACTTTTTGGGCTCCTTTCTTATGTCTTGGGCCACCAAGAAACAAAATTCGGTAGCCTTGTCTACTGCTGAGGCTGAATATGTGGCTGCAGCCTCATGTTGTGCTCAAATGCTATGGATCAAGCAACATCTCATAGACTTTGGTATAGAGGTTGGATGCATTCCTATTTTCTGTGACAACACTAGTGCAATAAGTATGACGAAGATCTTGGTTCATCATAAAAGAACTAAGCACATAGATGTTAGACACCATTTCCTAAGGGATAACTATGAAAAGGAATTATCTCAATCGAATTTTGTGCTACTGACCAACAAATTGCAGATATCTTTACTAAATCACTAAGTTGGGACCATTTTGAGAGAAACCGGCTTGAATTAGGGATGATTAAGATCACTTAATCTAAAAAAAATTGGCTAGAAACAATAACATAGATAATCGACCATACTAATCATTGCTCAGCATCATGACTTTACTGTCATACTCTCGTACCATGTATTAATATGATTCCCTGGTTGCTAATGATGTTTCTCTATCTTTGTAAATTGAGGAAAATTAAAGACTTTAACACGACGAACCTGGTTCGTCCCTGCTGGTTCATCTGACTGACAAGGTAAGTGCTCATCTCCATACAATTATTGAATTAATTACAGTCACACATGAGCAGTATTCTATCTATATTTGGTTCATTTCAAATTCTTTGTACTTATCTCTAAATGAACTCGTTCCAAGCAGTCCCATCAGTACTCAATTATCCTAGAGGTAGGGAACTCTTAACTGTCCAATCAATGACACTCCTACATCTATTAGACTCCCACTTGAATAAATGTTCTGCCCGTTGTATAATTAATATCCACATCTTATAAAAGGGCCATCATTACCTCCCTTCTTAATATCCTAATAAGTCGAACCAAGATCATTATTCTTCTAACCAAAACTGATCATCTCTTTTCTTCCAAAAAAACATAACAATGTTTTCACCACCCCCTGCTTTATCTTCCTACACAAACTCTGATCATGAGGAAGAAAATTTCAGTCTTAATTCTACTTCAATTTACAGTTCACATTCACCAAACAAATATTCATCTCCCCAAAACCCTCCAGTTCTTGAACCCACTCCTGCCACACCTAACCCTCCAGCCCCCAAGGCACGAAGAGTAAAAGTTTTGGCCAGAAAATCAGTTGCTTCTGGCTCTCATGGATAATTCTTGGAGGAAATTCTTAAAGCTAACGAGGATCATATGTCTGAATCATCAAGTGAATCCTTCAAATCCGCTAATGAGGATGAAGCACCAGGTTCATCCAGTTCTGAGAAACGTACTCTTGAGGTAGAATCTGAAGTTGCTACTACTGAAAATAGGTTTGTGTTGGTTGGGTCAGTTGTTGATGTAGACGTGCGAGATAGGCAAAGAAAACTGGGAAACAATCTTGAGAGAGAGGGAGAAGGAGGTTTTGTAAGGGGATTTGGGGAGGATGGTACCACATTGGCTATTTGTGGCCCCACTCCTGGGATAAATGAAAAAGAAGTCACAGATTTAGGGGGAAGTATTGTTGGGGAAGCAGTAGCAGGTTTAGAGAACCTACAAAAATCAACAGATGAATCTGGTTCATCTATCGAGGATACTTTGGCTGAGATGTTGAGGAAGATGGGGGAGTCCTATAATCCCAAGAGGAAAAGAACTTCAAAATTAAAGAACGCTACTACCCCAAAGAAAAGAAAAGTTTCAATATTTTTTGATGTCTCTGCCACTAAGGTTCGTGCTACAAGAAGTAATGTTCGACAAGGAGAAGAGGAGTTAGAAAGGGCTCTGAGAGAGAGAAAGAAAAAGAAAGCTGTCAAGGGAAAGGCAAAGTTAGGAGAGCCTATTGAGGTTGTTGATGTTAATGAGACGATAGACCTGGTTCATCATGAGGAGCAGACAGCTCCAGCTGTGGTTGAGACACCCAAGCCTAAGAATGCTAAGGCTTCTTCAAAGAAGTCATGTTCTATGTCTGCCACACCCTCAAGCACAGCTAAAAGGACCAGGTCCAATGCCAAAAAAGTGAAAATTGTTGAAGAAGAAAGTGAATGGAGTGGAGGAGAAGAGGAAATATCTGGTGAGAAATCTGACAAACTCACCATGTTTGGAAAGCATACTATTCTTAAAGGAAAGCTGGTGAGAGATCTGGAAGAATCAAGAATGATCTTTTTGTTGAATGCACTGGATGTGCAGGGATGGAAGGACTTGGTCCTTCACCTGGAAGGAAGGCTAGCGAGGAATGAACTGGTGGAGTTTATGGCCAATGCAAGTGTGAAGGATGGTAGGGTAACCACCACAGTGAAGGGGATTCAGATCTTTTTGATGCAAAGGAGCTGGGAGAGATTCTGAATATCCCTGCTGAGGGATATGACGATTACACTAGGCAAAGATGGCCCAGTATCGATGGAATGGCCTCCGCTATCAATATCACCAGATTCTTTTGTGAAAATCAGAAGGAACTTGAGCCAAGGCCAGTGTTCAAAAGTGAAATGCAGCCCCAGAACAAGCTACTCTTCGAATTTGTGATTAAGTTTCTGTTACCAAGACAAGAGCATAGACACATCGCTAGTTACATGGACTTAACACTAATGGAGTGCCTGTACAGGGGAAAGAAGATTAATTGGCCAGCTTTCATCATCCATATCTTGGACAGAGTTGTAAATGGAATCAAAGCACAGGCTATTCCTTATGGATTTATTCTGACAGCTGTGCTTGTCCACTTTGCGGTTCCTGTGAAGAAACCTGAGATGTCTACTACTAAGGATTATTTTGGGAAGAACACTTTGCTGACATGTGATTATATTGTGAATGTTCCTGAAGATGAACCTGGTTCATCTAGGAAGCAGCCAGTCAATAGCAAAGTCAGGTCATTGGTGCAAGAAGGAGAGATAAAGGATGCGGAGATCCTTCGATTGAATTCTCGCCTTCATGAGGTTGAAGCTGAGCGGGATACTCTCATATCTGAACTAGCCAAGGAGAAGGAGAAAAATGAAGGTGTTCTTCAGCAAATGCTTTCTCTCCTTCAAGCAAAGACCCCAACCTCATCTGCCCCTTCCTAACCTTAGGAATTCCAGAGCTACCAAAACCCCTTTTTTCCCAGTTGTTCTGTTTCTGTTTTTGTTATTTTTGTTCATGGTAGTGACTGCTTTAGTTTTTTTTGTATGGTGCTTGACTTGCGTACTAATCAATGAATTCTGCTATTTTTGTTATTGACTTGTCTCAGTTTCTTAGATAGCTTACATTTAATGGTTTCTTTTGATGATTAATCATGTTCGCACCTGTAGTTGCCTCAATGGCTATGAGTAATTGTTACCAACTCTGGTAAGTTTATCATTTTGCAACTTTTCGATGATGCCAAAAGGGGGAAGATATGATACGTGCTTTTTAAATTTCAAAAGTTGTGATATTTATAACCTAATGAACCTGGTTTCTCCATGATAAATGCTTAAAACCATACAAAGTGTTTGAAGTTTATATATGTCATCATCAAAAAGGGGCAATTTATTGACCAAAGTCACTGCATGGTTTTGAAAATTGACAAATGCATACCCAGTTGAACCAGGTCCATCCGGGTAAACATATGGAACGAACCAATTGGCACAAGAATCGTACATGCACAGGAGATAAATGTGGTCTGTGAATTTTCCATAACTAAGAGGTTGTCTCCTAATGCGAAAATATTGCATTAGAACTAAACAAGAACATCTTAACTTATGGTTCTATATAATATTGAAGTATTCCTACTGAAGAATTATTCACACACAGACAGAACTGAAGGCAAAATTACCAGAGAAATTTAACAAGCAGAATCATTGTGCGATATAAAAGCTACTGACCAGCTAGAAGAACCAGTTCCATCAGTTTGTCTCTCGAGTCTAGTTGGTTGTATTAGGTGATTTAATATTTTATCTTTCAGCTTTATTAGAACCAACTTTAATAGGTACACATTCTTCAACTTAGAATTAACTTGAATCTTGTCGCAATTAGCTAGAGACTAGGTTGTTGCAAAGGGATTAGAGTTAGTCTTAGGTTTACAAAAGAGTTTATTTTGTAAATGTTGTTTGGCTCAGAGTTGTAATGAAGAGTTTGGGAAAATCCTACTGCGCAGTAGGTCGTGGTTTTTCACCGTTTGAGCTGGATGTTTTCCATGTAAAAATCTCTGTGTTTTTACTTTAATGCATTTATTATTCTGCACTAGTAGAAGTTGGAACACCAATAAGAACCAGGTTCTTCTATTGAGATAGCACTTGAAAATTGGACACCACACACANCCCCCCCCCCCCCCCTCCTCTTGTGTGGTATTGACGTATAAAACATCAGATAGGTGCGGAGACGTCCGTACTTATATTTGAGAGGCTATAGGATGTTAGGAAACCACTCTTTATTCATTCCATATCATGCAGTGGATGGTATACTAAGTTTATTCCTTCTATTCTCTCACAGATGGTGAGGACGCGTACGACAAATGTTCCAGACTCGGGAGGAGCTGCTCCCCCTATTGGTAGAGGTCGAGGCAGAGGCTGGAGGAGGGAACCGGTCGAGGTAGGTGGCGAGGGTGTCCCAGAGACGCTCTAGTAGCACCACCAGTGGATATAGTGGAGGATCCTGTCATTGAGGAGCAGGGAGAGGTGCCTGCTGCACAGCCAGCCTCGGTAGGCTTCATGACAGCACCGAGCTTTCAAGAGGTCATGAGCCGTATGATGCGTTTCATGGATACTATCACTCATGCTGGTTTATTTCCAGTGGACCCAGCTACATCTCAGGTATGAGGGGGAGCACATACCCCTACTGATCAGGATTGTGAGCACAGCTGCAGTATATCAGACCCCGGGCACACAACCCGTGGCCGGAGCCCAGCCAGTAGTAGTGGTTGCGCCTGACCCTAGACCAGCTTTGGCTGGCGAGCTGCAGAAGCTCTTGGACAGGTGGACTAGGCTTCACCCTCCGGTATTTGGGGGTGAACGACATGAGGATCCACAGGACTTTATTGATAGGTGCAAGGACAGACTACACAACATGAGCATATTAGAGTCTCATAGGGTTATAGGGCAAGGCCCGTAGATGGTGGAAATCTAACCTTCTGGACAGACCAGCAGATGCTCCTCCCATGACTTGGGACTAGTTTACAAAACTTTTCTTTGATAGGTATATTCCACCCTCTTAGAGGGAAGAGTTGTGAGGTCAGTTCGAGTAGCTTGATCAGGGTCAGATGTCAGTGATCGATTATGAGGCGAGGTTCTCTGAGTTGTCTCGCCATGCACCTATGATACTACTTACTGATGCAGAGAGAGTATAGAGGTTTGTTGCGGGGTTGCACCCCACTATTCGGGCTAGTATGGCCCGAGAAGTTGTGATGGGCACAGGTTACCAGCTAGTGGTGGAGATTTCCCAGAGGATTGAGGGCTACCACAAGAGAGGTAGAGAGCAAATGCAGCAGGATAAGAGGATCCGATACTCTGGAGAGTTTAGAGGTACCCCGTCTAGGGGAAGAGGTCATTTTGGGAGGGGTCAGCACAGCAGGCCCTCATATCCAGCAGCACCACCACCTCCTCGAGGTTCTCTAGTGAGGCCTTCTTTCACCGTGATGCCGGAGACTTCTTAACATCTGCCAGCCATTCAGGGTTCCTACGGCATGTATTCTTCTCATCAGGGTTCTTCCAGTGCTTATTTCAGTTCCATGCTAGAGAGTTCGTACCGCCTACCAGCCATTCAGGGTCCTTCTAGCGGGTATTCAGGTCATCAGAGCCAGACTTCGGGGCAGCATTCTATGGCGATGAGGGGTTGGTACGAGTGTGGGGATCCGGGTCATATGAAAAGATTTTGTCCCAGGCTTCGGGGCAAGTCAGTACAGCAGAGTCATCAGCCCATGATTACAGCACCAGCCGCCCGACCGCCTAGAGGTGGGGGATAGGGTGGTAAGGGCCGTCTTAGAGAAGGGGGAGGTCAGCCAGGCATTGTTCAGTCAGGCGGAGGCCACCTAGCCGGTGCTCCAGCTAGATTCTATGCTTTCCCGGCCAGACCAGATGTAGTGGCCTCAGATGCCGTGATCACAAGTATTCTTTCAGTATGCTATAGGGATGCTTCAGTATTATTTGATCCAGGGTCTACCTATTCATATGTGTCATCTATGTTTTCTCATTCCATGGACATTCCTCTTGTGTCCTTGGGTACTCATGTTTATGTGTGCACTCTTGTGAGCGATTCAGTGATTATGGATCGTATTTACCGGTCTTGTGTGGTCACATTCTCTGGTTATGTGACGATAGCAGACCTTCTATTACTTGATATAATCGACTTTGAGGTTATCCTGGGCATGGAATAGTTATCTCCATATCACGCCATCCTTGATTGCCATGCCAAGACTGTTACCTAAGCGATGCCAGAGTTGTCGAGGATTGAGTGGAATGGTTATCTGTCAATACATCTAGTCGGGTTATCACATTTTTGAAGGCTCGTCATATTGTCGAGAAGGGTTGTTTGCTTATCTAACCTATGTTCAGGACACTACTGCAGAGTCTCCGTCGATTGATTCAGTGCCAATGGTTTGGGAGTTCGCCCATGTGTTTCCTTCTAACCTTCCAGGCATGCTACCAGATCATGATATTGATTTTTGCATTAACTTGGCTCCAAGAACCCAACCTATATCTATTCCACCGTACCGTACGGCTCCGAAAGAATTGAAGGATTTGAAAGAACGACTTGAGGAGTTTCTAGCAAAGGGATTTGTTAGACCGAGTGTATCACCTTGGGGTGCACCCGTATTGTTTGTGAAGAAGAAATATGGGAATATGCGGATGTGCATTGATTACTGCCAGTTGAACAAATTCACCATCAAGAACAAGTACATGTTGCCTCGTATTGATGATTTTCTTGACCAGCTGCAGGGTGCTAGGGTGTTCTCTAAGATCGACTTGAGATCATGATACCATCAGTTGAAGATCCGGGACTCAGATGTTCCAAAGACTTCCTTCCGTACTAGATATGGCCACTATGAGTTTCTAGTGATGTCCTTCGTCTTGACTAATGCCCCAACGGTATTTATGGATTTGATGAACCAGGTGTTTAGGCCTTATATTGATTCTTTTGTTATCTCCTTCATTGATGACATCTTGATTTACTCACGTAGCCTGGGGAGCACGAACAACATTTGAGAGTAGTGCTCCAGACTTTGCAGGAAGTGAAGTTGTATGTTAAGTTCTCCAAGCGTTAGTTATGGTTGGATTCTGTGGCATTCTTGGGGCATGTTGTATCAAGGGAGGGTATTAAGGTGGATCCTAAGAAGATTGAGGCAGTTCAAAGTTGGCCTCGTCCTACTTCAGCAACCTAGATCAGGAGTTTCTTGGGGTTGGTAGGTTATTATCGCCGGTTTGTGGAGGGCTTTTCAACCATTGTATCACCTTTGACTAGATTGACCCAGAAGGGTGCTCCGTTCTGATGGTCAGAGGAGTGTGAGGCGAGCTTTCAGAAGCTCAAGACAACTTTGACCATAAACCAGTTCTAGTGTTGCCTTCCGGTTCGGGGATGTATACGGTTTATTGCGACGCTTCACGCTCTAGCTTGGGATGTGTATAGATGTAGGAGGGATGAGTTATTGCATATTCTTCACATCAAATGAAGATTCATGAGAATAACTACCCCGTGCACGATTTGGAGTTGGTCGCGATCGTTCATGCTCTTAAGATTTGGAGGCATTACTTATATGTGGTGTCTTGTAAGGTTTATACCGACTAGCGCAATTTGCAGCACTTGTTCAAGCAAGGGGATCTTAATTTGAGGCAGCGTAAATGGCTTGACTTACTGAAGGATTATGACATCACAATTCTTTATCACCCGAGCAAGGAAAATATGGTTGCAGATGCCTTAAGCAGGAAGGTGGAGAGCATGGGTAGCTTGGCATTCATTTCAGCAGGGGAGAGGCCACTACCTTTGGACATCCAGTCCTTGGCTAACAAACTTGTGAGGTTGGACATTTCAGAGCCCAACTGAGTTCTTGCATGTGTTGTTGCTCAGTTTTCATTATTGGGGCAGACCAATGCTCGGCGGTGTGATGGTCCGCATTTGGCAGTTCTCGGAGAGACAACACTACAGGGTGGTGCCAAAGAGGTTTTTATTGGATAGGATTGTCTTCTGAGACTTCAGTGTCGCCTATGTGTTCCTGATGTTGATGGCTTGAGAGAGAGGATTCTAGAGGAGGCACACAGCTCACGGTATTCTATTCATCCATGTACTACGAAGATGTATCGTGACCTGAGGCAACATTATTGGCGGCGACAGATGAAGAAAGACATTGTGGAGTATGTAGCTAGGTGCCTAAATTGCCAGCAGGTTAAGTATGAGCACAAGAGGCTAGGAGGCCTATTCCAGCAGATGACTATACCACAGTGGAAATGAGAGCGCATCACTATGGACTTCGTAGTTGGGTTGCCACGGACTTTACGGAAGTTCGATGCAGTTTGGGTTATTGTTGACAGGTTGATAAGTCGGCACACTTCATTCCAGTAGCCACTACTTAAACTTCAGAGAGGTTGGCTCATATTTACATTCGGCTAATAGTTCGGTTGCACTGTGTGCTTGTTTCCATCATATCAGATAGAGGTCCTCAGTTCACTTCGCATTTCTGGTGAGCCGTACAGAGTGAGTTAGGCACCCTTGTGGAGCTCAGCACATCATTCCATCCACAGATCGATGAGCAGTCAGAGGGGACAATTCAGATATTGGAGGACATGCTCAGAGCATGTGTGATTGACTTTGGAGGGCAGTGGGATCAGCTCTTGCCCTTGGACGAGTTTTCTTAAAACAACAGTTACCATTCCAGCATCGAGATGGCTCCGTTCGAGGCCTTATATAGTCGGCGATGTCGTTCCCCCATCGGGTGGTTTGATCTTGGCGAGGCCAAGTTATATGGTACAGATTTGGTGAAGGATGCCTTGGAAAAGGTAAAGTTGATCCAAGAGCGACTTCGCACGGCACAGTCTATACAGAAGAGTTACACGGATCAGAAGGCGAGGGATGTGTCATTTATGGTCAGCGAGAAGGTTCTCTTGAAAGTCTCGCCGATGAGGTGTTGAGGCGTGTTGGAGAGGTTTCTTATGAGCTCGCTTTACCTCCCAACATATCAGGATTTCATGCAGTTTTTCATGTGTCTATGCTCCGGAGGTACCACGCCGACTTGTCACATGTGTTAGACATCAGTACCATTCAGCTGGATGAGAGCTTCAGTTATGAAGATGAGCCAATTGCTATTGTTGATAGACAGGATCGCTAGTCGAAGTCTAAGAGAGTTTCTGCAGTGAAGGTCTAGTGGAGGGGCCAACCAATAGAGGAGGTGACTTGGGAGTCCGAGGAGGACATGCAGAGCAGATACCCACACTTGTTCATCACTCCAGGTATGATTCTAGACCCGTTCGAGGATGAATGTTTGTTTAAGAGGTGAAGCATGAAATGACTCGACCGGTCATTTTGATTTCTAGAACCCCGTACCCCTAAATAAGACTTCCCGTACTTGCTTTTACTGATTTATGACTTGTGGGGATGATTGGTTCGGGAATCGGGAAAGTTTTGAGTGAAATCGGAACACTTTGTTCCTTAAGGTTGGCCAAAAGGGCCAAGTTTTACTTCTATCAACATTTCGAGTAAATGAATTCAGAATCAGGATTTGACGGTTCCAATAGGTTTTTATGATGATCTCAGACTTGGGCGTATGCTTGGAGCGGGTTTCGGATGACCCGGGAGTGTTTCAGTGCCTAATAGTGAAAGTTGGTTCTTAAAGGTTTTAGAAGTTCTTTAAATTTGGGTTGGAATACGCTTTTGTGATATTGAGGTCCAAACAAAATTTCGAGACCAGGAATAGTTCTGTAATGTGATTTAAGACTTGTACGCAAATATTGGTGTCATTCTGAGTAGTCTATGTACGTTTCGGCGCATTGGACGTATAATGAGGAACTTGAAGTTCTTAAGTTTTATTCATTAGTTTTGGGTGGTGACTCTTAGTTTTAATGTTGATTCGGGCGATCCGAGAGTTCGAGCGAGTCCGTCTTATGATTTCAAACTTGTTGGTGTGTTTGGGCGGGGCCTGGGGGGCCCCGTATACCATTTTGATGTCACGCAAGTCGAGTTCAAAGCTCAAAAGAGCTACAGGTGCACCAGTTAAGGTGTGACCATACCTATGGTTGGGCAGCCAAATGTGCGAGCCATGAGCTGCAGAAGCAAAAGTGGGAGGATAACCTAGGCACACAGATGCAGATTATTCATAGCACCTGCGAGAATGTAGGTGCGAAACCTGTGGTCGCAGGTGCCTTGATCACGCTCAACTATGTCTTATAGAAAGACTAAACGGGCGCTGCAAATATAATTCGGGGTATTACGCCCAGAGTCGATCCCATGGGGAATTTACGTATCAATCAAGCCGTCAGAATACGAAACATTTACTTAATCAATTTTCTCAAGACTGTTGAATATCAATTGGTGATGTTTTACTATTTATACTGACAAAATTAATAAACTTACGATTGACTAACAATATTATGTAAATAATTATAATAAAGGTCTAAGGTTATGGTTTCCCCCGTCGGTGAACTTCTTTCTCGGATACTTCTTATAGTTTGATTAGTTGTCTCTATCAATCATGAAAACTCTATCTACCATAAATCTCTCTCAAGTAATTATGATAATTTACTAGACGCACTCTCTCAAGTTACGCTAGCTAGATTGCATTACAGTTCACTTTAGATTGCACCCCAAGTATCGTTATTTCTAACCCAACTTCTAAACCCTCGGTTATAACTTTCGTCTATACTNTCAAGTAGATACATAATAAATAGGAACAGCTAATTGAGGGCCCTTCAATCAACTACAACAAGAACGTAGTTGAACAAATTGAGTTTAATCAACCAATCAAAACTATATTAATATCACAATAAGTTCATCCCCCAACGGGTTCCACCAAAACCCTAGATTAAAGAAATTAGCTACTCATGCTCATCATAACCAAATCCAAAATAACATGCATAATTAAATTACAGAGTAATGAATAAAGGATGTAAAAACCAATGTTTTGATCTTTTGAGTAGTGTTCCACAGGCTTCTCTTGTCTCTAATGACATCTCCCTCCAAATTTGTGTTTTTGGATCTATTTATATGTTTGCGACAAACTCTAAACATGTAGGAGACTTCTATTCAAACCGGGAAACACATAAAATCTTCAAAACTCGGATTGGGCCGAACCAGAGACCAGGCTTTATGGCCCAAACGCCCGGATAAAGCCTGGCCAGGCCTAGCATTAGGGCTCAAACACCACCCAAACGCCTGGTCCTAACATGATTTATGGCCCAAACGACCGGATAAAGCCTGGTATGACCAACTTTACAGCTCAAATGCCCGGCTATAGCCCGGTTCACTCCTTTTAGCCTCTTGAGCGTATTTTCGATGTTTATGCATCCATTTAGCTCGGCTTCCATCTCTAATTCACCTACATATGAAATAGACTCCATTATGCACATACAAAGTGTATTTTTATCATTAACGCATATAATGTGTTAAACCATGAATTCTAGCCACACATCAACACCCCATACTTAAACATTTTCTCGTCCTCGAGCAATCAAACTACACTCATGAACACAACTTATTAAGCAAATCCCTTAACCCGCTATACCAAGAATTTTTAAAACAGTTTAAGCACAGAGATGTGACATCCTCGCCTCAATAATCGACTCACATATACCATGCTTTATTCACAATCCACGCACTAATCTAACATAGAGGTCAACAAAATTACCTTTCCTTCATGAATCATATGCCCTCACCAAATCAAAGAGCTAGTTCCCCACACAATAAAATTCAAGAAAACTTAGGAACTCAAGATGGAAAGAACTCACTCACGCTCAGAAATAATATTCATATGCCACAAAAGATGCACCATAGACTTGCCCATAGTGTACTACTTTACTAATCGAGCTCATTCAATCTAGGATCAAATAGGACTTTATTTGGTTGTAATGTAGGCTGCGAGACGGGTATGATACATTTAGATATAAGAGTTACTACACCTCCCTAAGCACATTAATAAATATACTTTAGCGTTCAACCTAAAACTTATATTAAGCAAAACTCCACCTTCAAATCAATGTTATTACCCCATACTTCTTTAAGCACAACTACATCAAGAGTCATCACTTGTCAAGGAATATATTTTTTTTTTCCACAACAATACAACTATTTTTTTTTCCTTTTCTCTCTTTTGTTTTTCTAAGTGACTCTTACTTTTTCAAAACAGTGCACCTTTCTCCTTATTTCAATTCTCAAAAACCAACCTACCACCCCACACTTTAACTTTTCCCTATTTCATCACATTTCCAGTGCTTACGAGAGGTGACAAGGTTCAAATATATGATCGATTCAAACAAAGGGGTATGGCTTGTAATGTTGTTGCCAAAGAAACAGGATTATAGGCTCAACGGGGTTAACTACGATACATAACAACTAGGCGGGTAAAATAAAAATAGCTGGCTCAACAAAGAAATGCCTATATCACATCCGAGACTGAATAAAACTACTATTTTTCTTTGCACACACACGGGGCAAGTTCTAGACATCAAATGCAATGCACAGAATAACATACAAACCTCACATACACATGGCACATAACTCACTCAGGATTGGATCTATCACGACACTCCAGTCAAAGCAGTTAAGCAAATTTAAGAATCCACGATTTAATGTATTTATCCTAGAGTCAAAAAATTGAGCCTAAGCGTCACAACCAAAGTACTGACTATTCTCAAGGAATCACAAAGTTCTGAGATATTGCTGCAATTAATTTCTCAACAATGTGGTTAATACTCCTAAAAATTAAAAACTACCTACACCCGGTTCAATTAAAACCTCTTGGAAAAGAACCGCGGTCCTAAGAAAACCAAGGGGAAATAATACACTACCTAAAATAAAAATCTTTTTGGTATTTTCTCTACACTTACATTCCTCAAGAAAACTGTCTAGGAGATTCATCGTCAGGAAGAGTCCACATATTTCTAAAAAAAAAGACTAACAGAAAAAAACTACAAAACTTACAAAAAGGAAAAACTTACTAACAGGTAAAACTAAAACTACTAACAAGAAAGCACACTAAACACAACAAACCACAACAAATATGTACAACACCCCACACTTAAATCATGAAATGACCTCAGTGCATCACATATAGACAAAACAATAAATAAAAGTAAGGTGCAAGAAACTCCCTGATCAAGTAGCATCTACATCCTCTCCATTAGTTTTGATTTCCATGCTCCTTCGAGCAAACGCTTGAATCACTATATGCCTCCACTTTGAACTTATGAATTAGACCCCAAGTTTTGATTCTGCTCTATGATCATGCTCCCGGGGTGGTGGAACGAATCTGACTGGCCCAATAAAACAATGTAGTAATCTGCACTTCTAGGCCTTTCGATGAGATGTGTATTCTCGACTTTCTGGCAAGAAGAATTCAAGAATGTAGGCATCTTTTTCCTTATTCCTTGACTCCTCAGGTGATTCGGATGAGTCTATTTTCATATCATTATCCAAACACAATGTGAAAAAATGGTTGGAGTGTGTACCAACATCCTCAACACTAATGACACTAGATTCAACAAAATATGCATCATCAATGTCCTTGGTTAACTCTAGTATCTTTTCTACCACACCGACATCCTCTGATTTCAGTTCCAACCTGGGTGGTTCTTCAACAGATGACCTGGCCGGCGGGTTATCTCTTTTCTCTAAGTGTAATGACTCAAACTCGAGAGCCCTTGGCCACACCCCTTTTCCTTCAAGTGCTAACATACAGTCTGCCAGTTCTTCACCGTTCATATCATCTAGATTCTTCAAACGTTCAGTCAAAGGGTCCCCCACAGTCAGGGACGCATCATTTTTTTCTGGGATCACGTTCACAGCATCAATAAGAGAGCAGTTGGTGAACTCACTTGGTCGCCTCATAGACTTCTGCACGTTGAACATGATTTCTTCATCAATGAGCCTCATCTTCAGTTCACCAGTCTCACAATCGATAAGGGCTTTGCCTGTGGCCAATAATGGCCTTCCCAATATTATGGGAATTTCCTCATCCACTTTACAATCTAGTATCACAAAATCAGCAAGGAACACAAACTTCCCCACTTGCACCAATACGTCATCCAGAATGCCTGACGGTCTCTTTACCGTCTTGTCAGCTACTTGTAATAACATTGAAGTTGGTCTGGATCTACCAATTCCCAGTCTTTTATATATGGCCAGCGGCATCAGATTAATGCTGACCCCAAGTCACATAGAGCTTTGGCGAAAGCCAAGTTGCCAATGGTACAAGGAATTTTAAAACACCCTAGGTCAGACAACTTTTCAGCAATAGGACGCGTCACCACCGCACTACAAGTCTGAGTAAGGGTGACGGTAGCCAGATCTTGGAAGTCAAATTTTCTGGACATCAAGTCCTTCATCATTTTAGCGTAACCAGGCATTTCCTTCAACGCATCAATCAATGGGATATTTTCCTATATTTGCTTTAGCATGTCCAATAACTTTTTGTACTGTTCATCCTTTTGGTATTTGGCCAGCCTCTGAGGGAATGGAGCTGGTGGTCTCTTTTTCCCAGTGATTTGGGACTTTTCTTTCTCAGCCACCACCTCAACTACCGGCTCCTGGGCTATCTCCACTTCTTTTTCAGTCTCACTCTGTGCACTGGGTTCTCCTTCAGTAGGTTGCACTGTTACCTTGGTCAAGTTTGTGAATCATCAAGTTCAATCGGCATGGGTACCAGTGTCTCGACCTGCCTGCTTTCACGAGCTCTCTCCAATTCCAAGTCTAAGTCCCTTCCATTGCAAAAAGTCACTGCCATCATCTGTCTTGGGCCCTGGTCCGTAGGATTTACCTGAGTATCCGCAGGTAAAGTCCCACGATGAAGACTGTTCACTGCTATAGATATCTGGCCCAACTGTACTTCAATATTTTTAGTAGTTGTATCATGTACATCTACTCTCTAACTGATTTTGGCATTTGACCTAGTAACCTGCTGCATCATAGCTTCTAACCTGGAAAACACCATCTTCTTGCCTTCCCCCCTATTGATGCTGAGGAGGGTAGTATGCTTGTTGTTGATTCTGATGGTTATAACCTTGTGGCCTCTGATATGGTGTTGCATTACCTTGTGGTCTCATGACACCCATATTTCCACTGTTCTGTTGTTGGTGAGGTGGTCTATACGGTTGAACTTGCTGACCC
>ML436883.1:63199-93191 GCA_005239525.1 Nicotiana knightiana | reverse complement strand
TTTACGAATTTACTTACAATTATTAGCATATTCTTTGGTTATCAGAAACCCGTGTTCTTCTTATAATAGCACCCTGTGCAAGAGCCACACTAGATATTGGCGGTGCATAATAAGGCTTCTAGGGCCTAGAAGGGGATGGAATACCTCTGGAAGATGGAAGAGGTGAATGAACGGGGCGACTCACATAACCGCTACCATGGCGAACTGCAGCTGGGGCATGAGTACCACTGTAAGTGCCAGACTCTCGAGACCTCTTGGCCTCCCTCTCCTCTCTATCTCAGGAAAGCATACCCTCCAATCTCCTAGAAATACTCACAACTTATTGATAAGAAATATCCATCTCCAACTCCCTGGCCATACTAATCCAGATACAAGGGTGGAGTCCCTTAATAAACCGTCGAACCTCCCTTGAATTGTGGAAACCAAGGTCGGTGCATGTCGGGCCAACACTGAAGCAAACTGCATACTCTGACACAGTCATAGCACCCTGGCGCATCTGCTCAAACTCCACGTGACATGAGTCCCTGAGGCTCTGAGGGACATACTCTATCAAATACATGTCCGATAACTGGTCCATGTAAGTGAAGATGCCTCAGCTGGATTACTCAAACCATAAGCACGCCACCACTGATAGGCTGCTCCTCAAAGCTGGACTGTGGTAAAAGAAACCCCACTCGTCTCCGCTACGCACATAGTGTGGAGAATACGGTGACACTCCTACAGAAAACCCTGGGCATCATCTGTCGCCAATGTGCTGAAGGTATGTGGGTGGTACTTCTTGTGCCTCTCAAGTCTAAGTTGCTCCACCTCAGAAGTTGTTGGTCTAGCCTTGTGCTGGACCGGAGCTACCGGCTGCATGGGTATAAACTCTGGGGCCTTGTCGACCTGGACCCACTGCTCAAGGGTACGGGCTGCGGGAGTCTGTGCCCATCCCCCGGCCTGAGATGTGGCAGGAGCTAGTTATATCAATCCAGCATGAGCTAAGGTGCTAAACATGCTCATGAACTAGGCTAGAGTCTCCTGGAGGGTTGGTGCAGCAATAGGTACCTCAGGTGCCTGCCCTCCAGTTGGAGCTACTGAGGGCTCCTCTATCGCAGTTCGCGCGGGTGCTCTGGATGCACCGCATGGTCGTCCTACGCCTCTACCCCGGCCCCAGCCCCGGCCTCTCGTGACTCTAGTAAGGGGCATGGGTGCCTGGTCACCAGATCCTCCGGTACAGGTCCTCACCATCTGTGAGAAAGAATAGGCTACAGAAGTTTAGAATTTTGATGTCAACAAATTTTGCACGACAAGGAATCAAAGAAACATTTTTTTTCCTAATAGTTCCACAGCCTCCCGAAGACAAGTACAGATATCTCTGTACCGATCTGCAAGACTCTAATAAATCGGCTTGTGAATCACGACACCTATGAACCTAGAACTCTGATACCAACTTGTCACGACCCAATCTTCCCTACGTGAGAGGTCGCGACGGTACCTAGTCGTAGAGACTAGGTAAGACTAACATTTGCGGAATAACAATGAAATGAAAATATAAATCTAAACCATTAACAGCAACAGTAATGAAATAATTGATAGAAATCTTCTCGGCGTATACAGTAACAACGCTCGAAAAATACATACAGAATCTTCCCAAGACTCCGAACATCATAAGTCACAAGCTTCTAAGAATTTACTAATTGTTCTATACATTAGTATTTATAAGTAGAAGATGAAAAAACTACACAAAGAGAGAGAGGGGGATTCCTAGGTCTGCTGACGCGACAGATGTACCTTGAAGCCTCCGTAACAACAGCAGGTGCATAACTAATAGCGAGACTGGAATGATGTACCTGGATCTGCACACTAAAACATGTGCAGAAGAGTAGCATGAGTACAACATAATGGTACCTAGTAAGTGCCAATCCTAACTTCGGTCGAGTAGTGACGGGGTCAGGTCAGGCCCACTAGTAAATAATAAATAAGGCAGGAGATATACAGTATAATAATATACTAGAATTAACAAAAGGAAACACGTCAAATAATAGTACAACACCACTGTTAAACAGTAGGGAAACTCCAAAGATACCGTCTCGTAGTCCCAAAATAAATATGCAGGGAGAACTTCCGAGGTACCGCCTCATAGTCTCATAAGTAAATGTGCAGGGAGAACTCCCGAGGTACCTCCACGTATTCTCAAAAGTAAACATGTATGGGAGTCTCTCGGGTTACCGTCCCATAGTCCTAAAGTAAATACCCAACTCAAACAAAATGAAGATAATAGTTACAGCAAGAAAACCTACCGTTTAGACTAAGTACAATTCAACAAATGAAGCAGGAATTCACTAAGCATACTACAAAAAGTTCAGATAAGCAATTAAGACACGTAGGCATGCTATTCTAGGCTAACACGATAATTACACATGCTAGTATGCTCAAATGAGATGAAAAAAGGTTATTACTCAGTAAAAATTGGGTTTTTGAACAAACAGCCCATGAACGCACTCGTCACCTCGCGTACATAGTGCTCACATATCATAACAACACCAAATCCTAAGGGGATTCTCCCTACACAAGGTTAGGCAAGCCACTTACCTCGAATCAAGCTCAATCAACCGGTAGCAATGCTTTTCCCACGAATATCCGACTCTAAATGGCCCAAATCCATCCAAAATCAATTACATATCATAAATATATCTATAAGAAATTAATCTAGTTAATGAAATCTAAGCTAAAGCAAGAAATTAGGAAATCGCCCCAAAAAAGTCTCCTCGAGCCCACGTCTCGAAATCGGGTAAAAGTCACAAAATATGAACACACATTCACTCATGAGTCCAACCATACAAGAATTACTCGAATCTGACCTCAAATCGCCTCTCAAAACTCATAATTTTAGTCTACAAAGTTTCTACCGTTTCCCCCTAAATTTCCAACTCAAATCCCTAATTAGATGATGATAATAGTAATAGATTCATGAAATAAAGTTCAGTCCGTGTTAGAATCACTTACCCCAACAATCTCCTTGAAGAAACCTCGAAAAATCACCTCACAGTGAGCTCTCAAAGTTCCAAATTGAAAATGGGAATCAAACCCTCAAACTTGATCTTTTCTGCCCAGCGATTTCCGCATCTGCGGACCTACTGTCGCACTTGGGATACCGCACCTGCGGAATTTCCCTCACAGGTGCGAAAATGACTTAAAGGGTTGGGTCCGCATCTGCGAGCAATGGTCCACACCTGCACACACCACTCCTGCAGATTTTTTCCTGCTTCTGTGATCGCCCATGCTCCAGGCCCTTCCGCTTCTACGCTCCATCTTCCGCATCTGTGGATGCGTAGATGCGGCTCCCCTTCTCGAACCTGCGCTCACAGGCCAAGTTGACCAAACCACACATGCGCCCCTCCTTCCGCACGTGCGAGTTTGCACCTGCGGTCTCCCTATTGTATGTGCGAAATACCAGAAGGCCAGAAAACTCAGCAATTGCCTAAGTCCAAAATTCAATCTATTAAGCATTCAAACCACACCCGAGGCCCCCGGAAACCCAACCAAAAATACCGACCAGTCCTAAAACACCATACGAACTTAGTCCAGCCCTCGAATCACATCAAACAATGCTAAAAACATGAATCACCCTCCGATTCAAACTTAATGAACTTGAAACTTCAAATTTTCACAATCGATGCCGAAACCTATCAAACCACATCCGATTGACCCCAAATTTTTCACACAAGTCATATTCAACATTGCGGACCACTCCAACTTCCGAAAATCGGAATCCGAACCCGATATCAAAAAGTTCACTTCCAGTCAAAATCTCCAAAAAATTGACTTTTGCCATTTCAAGCCTAAGTAAGCTACAGACCTCCAAAACACAATCCGGACATGACCTAAGCCCAAAATCACCCAACGAAGCTAACAGAACCGATGGAACTCCATTCTGGGTTCGTCTTCATACAGTTCTGACTACGGTCAAAATTCTAAGACTTAAGCTTTTGTTTAGGGACTAAGTGTCCCAAAACACTCTGAAATCACAAGCAACACCTCCCGGCAAGTCACATAAGTAGAAAGAGATAGGGGGGAAGCAGTAAATAGGGGATCGGGGTTATAACTCTCAAAATGACCAGTCGGATCGTTACATCCTCCCTCTCTTAAAATAATCGTTCGTCCTTGAACGAGTATAGAGACATACCTGAAGTGGTGAACGAGTACAGATAATTCTTTTGTCTGGACTGGGCTATGCGAAGTCGATGCTAAATCACCTTCACCTTATCCAGGGCATCCTGAACCAAGTCTATACCCAGTAATCTAGCCTCGCCCCGCTAGAACCAACTCATTGGAGACCGTCACCGTCTACCATAAAAAGCCTCATACGGTGCCATTTGGATGCTCGACTGATATCACATTTTAAGTTCACTTCCGGCCAAAAACTCCAAAATTCAACTTTCGCCATTTCAATCCTACATAAGCTACATACCTCCAAAACACAATCTGGACATGCCCCTAAGTTAAAAATCACCCAACGGAGCTAACAGAACCGACAAAATACCATTCTAGAGTCGTCTTAACACAGTTCTGACTGCATTTAAAATCCTAAGATAGCTTCTGCTTAGGGACTAAGTGTCCCAAAACACTCCAAAATCACAAGCAACACCTCCCGGCAAGTCACATAAGTAGAAAGAAATACGGGAGAAACAGTAAATAGGGGATCGGGGTTATAACTCTCAAAACGATCGGCCGGGTCGTTACATCTCCAAAGAGAGGAACAACCTATTTCATGGTAGACTACGAAAAGCCAGCAACCTAGAATCAATTTGGTTGAGCCAATGAAACCTTCGCATTTCGTATGCCTAATCAATCAGTTTACTTCTATATTGTCCAGGGAGTATCATTTTTAATTATTCTATGATTTTGAATTTAAATTATGTTTTACTAATATAGAGACAACAAACTGATAATAGTAGTTACAATTATTTTCTGCCAGTATGAGCCACCACTACCGAGAACCAAAGATGAATCTAGTCATTTCCATTGAGCAGGCAATAAGAGAATCGAGCTTTAACACTCGAGTTCCATTATTTTGTGTGACAATGTATACCATGCTCTAAATTTTATGGTTGTGCTTGAAGTGTGAATGATTATCGATTTCTGATTGTAGCCTAAGCTAGAAAAAAAAACGAGAATCTTAGAAGTTGCAAGTTTCTGTTTAATCATTTTTGGTGCTATTATCTATTTGGAGAATTTATATTGATTGGTCTCTAATGTATGAGATATCGTATTATTTGATTCATATGAATCACTTAATTGGAAATCCGATAATTTCTGCGGGTTAGGTTATTCACATGCATATGTATTATTGAAACTAGGTTTACTTATGGGTATAATCACGGAGAGGTAATAGTTTTAAAAACTTAAGGGTGAGTCCTAGTACGTTGGCCTATTTGCCATTGATTGAGGGTAAGATGATGGGTACAAGTCCCAATGCATTATGAAGATAAGACATCGGATTTAAGTTCTGATGCATCATGACGAAAAGATTTGGGTTTGGGTCCCAATTCATTATGGGCTAACATGCCTTTATATGGGTAAGGCATTGGGTTCGAGTCACAATGCACCATATTGATGATATAATGATGACTAAAGAAAAATAATATATTTTTCATGAAAAAGCATGAAGTCTGTCCCACTTGATTTGCTCCATTCTTGAAGGGAATGTGATAGCTGTGCATAATAAGCTTAAATGAAGACAGTGGATTGACGAATGAATATAGGCGTGCCAAAGACCAAAATAATATTAGGCATCATTATGGAACTTGCAAAAAAGAGAAAAATAAGTTTTTATCAAAATAATCCTTCAAAGATAAAAGGAAAAGTGTATCAATGTGGTATGTAATATGAGGCACGTTCAGATGATTATGGTCTTTGAAAATGTGACTTGTGATAAGCATTGTAAATGCAGACTCATTCCTGAAAGTGAATGTGAAAATATATGTGTGATACAAATCATGCATAAGAATGTGCTTATGCACGGTCGAATAAATACTACAACTCACCTCTAGGGGAGGTTTGAGAGAAAGAAAAATAATGCACATTATCGTGTGGTTTCATTAATATGTCACTGGTCGTACATGCGATATGCCGAAAATATTTCGCCATACCTTATAAAAAGTTATTAAAGAAAAAATTAAAGTAAGAAATATTTTTTCTTATGATGATTTTGACCATGACAATTATTATAATATGATTTTCTCTGTGAAGGAGACATTCACCATATGGATGGTGTGACAAAATATCCCGTAGTACAAAATCAATTAAGAGTCGCGGAAGAACTAATTTGTAACTCTCAAAAGGAAATTTTTGAGTTTAAAATATATTAGCCAAAGTGGTTGGCATATTGAGACTATAAATTAAAGGAAGATTGACTATCTTCATATTACTATAATCATACCGGGTAAGTATGAAAGATTACCCGATTTTCTTTCTATTTTTGCTACACTAGTATAAGCATGATGATGGAATCACATGCCACAAGTAAACTACAGGTTTACTGAAATAAATATTAGTTGGCATGACCGTTTGGCCATCCCGGTTCAATTATAATGTGAAAAATTGATTGAGAATTTACATTGGCATATATTGAAGAAATAGAAAATTCTTCAAAAAATCTCTTGTGCTGCTTATTCTTATGATATACCAGTTAAGGTTGGGATTGAATCCCTTGATTTCGGGAGCGAATATATATATATATATATATATATATATATATATATATATATATATATATATATATATATATATATATACATGGGCTCAATCACCTGTCATGTTGATCGTTTACTATTATATGATTTTAATAGATGCATATATTGTATGGTCACATGTGTGTTTGTTATCAACTTGCAGATTGGTTTTTGCAAGGTTCCTTGCTCAAATTATTATAGCACAGTTCCAGAATGTAAATTATGATGATTTATATTGATAATGCGGGTTTAATCCAAGTTGGTGTAGCAAATGTTATATGCCTCCAATTATAGCTAAACTATTGGTTATGAGAACATAACTCCCAAAAGAAATTGGTATGAGGTGTATTATTTAATATACAGTAACACTTGTACGCATCTAGCCAACAAGTTATAATAAATTCTCCCTATCACGATTGGTTCAGGGTCAGGAACTAAATAATTTTCATCTAGAAATATAAATGTGTTATATGATTTAATTATTACACCACAATGCACAAATGGGTCCCCAAAGAAGATTGGTGATATGTGTTGGTGATCCCAATATTAGGGGGAGAAATGGGTAGATGAAAAAGTAATACATGAAATGAATTATTATGAGTACACCTAGATCCTCGTACAAGAAGATGTGAACTTGAAGTTCAAGTGATGATTCGTTTGCAAAATATTTCCAGGCATATTTGCTGACCCAGAGCTAAATACCATATATCAGCTGTTAATGCTTCAAATAGAATGAAGTCTGTCATGGACAGAGTCTATGGCACGCATGAAGCGTAATAGACCAATAGAATCCAAAGATAAAACTCATTGAAGAAAGAGAAGATTAAATGATCAAGATGGTCATAATAAGGAGGCAGGTGCTCTAGAAGAGCACCATGACATAACACTTTATAAGACCTCATGAGAGAGGCTCAGATACCTGAAAAATAATGAGATAAAAAGATCTCAATAAGTTATGTCTTTATTGGGTAACAATGGAGTCGATATAAAATAATTGTAATTGATATTGTTGATATAATGTAGCACCCAATATTATTAATATTGATGAGGATTTTGAGCTTAAATCTATCATAGAATTTGGACAGATAAATAATTGGCCAAATGAAAAATATGCAATGAAAATTGATTTTACCTGAAAAATATGAAGTTTGACGGATAATCCCAACACCTGAAAGTATAAAGCAGTGGAGGTATAAATGTGTTCTTGTGCGAAAAGTTAAATAAAAATCAAGTCGATAGACATAAAGACGACTGTGGCATAAGAAGATTTGTAAATATCCTGGCATTGATTATATGGAGACATGTTCTCCCGTTGTAGATGCGGTTATTTGAGGTTTTTGTCTGACAATACATTTGATATGCGTATAATGAAAATCCTTGAAGGAATTAATTTTTTCTGAAGCATATTAAGGTTCTCAAGAAATTTATTAAATAAAGGTTTAGCAAATCCTTATGTGGATTAGAGCAATCATGGTGTACATGATTTGTTTTTGTGTGTAGTGAAATTGGTGCGCTAATGTATATTGCTAGATCATGAGTATAATAATATGCTAGCGAAATATAGTTTTACGTCTATAATACGATTAATATTATATTTCAAAAGGAATTTTTGATATAGATTTATTTATTTTAACAATTATCGCCAAGGATTTTTGATTATGCAAATGCAGGGCTAAAGTTCGTTCTTTAAGCAATCTATTTGCATATGAGGGTATTATTATATTATGATATTCTATAAAGGATGTCAATTATAGATTCAATCCATGCCAAAATATTAGCAACTTATAAATCAAGTGACTCAACACACAACAAATGCTTGATTTTTCTTTGAAAAAAAAGATTTCAATAACATTGAAGACAATTGTAACGATCCGGCCGGTCATTTTGTAAGTTGTAGCCCCGTTCTCTCATTGACTTCTTATTTGGTGTTTTTTAGCTGTTATGTGACATGTCGGGTTAGTCGTTCGAATCCGGAGGGATTTCGGAATGAATTGAGATACTTAGGCCTTATTTGTTTGCACTTAATAGAGGACTGAATTTTAATCATTCAGATTTTAGACATTAAGTGTGTTTGTATCTAAAGTCTGAATCTTAATTATTCAGATCTTAATCATTAAGCGTGTTTGTTTTTTTACTTCACAACCACTTAATAGATCTGAATAGGTCTTTATGATTAAGATTTGTAATAGAGACTTAATTTCAGTAAGATGCTATCATCCATATTCATTATTAATTGTTGTCACCGCCTACTATTATCAACTACCACCATACCACCACCACCATAATCAACCATCATCACCACCATTATCCTCAATAATAGCCGCCGCCATAATCGACTACAACCACCCGTCATCCGCAGCACTCCCACCATCATCATTCTCAACCACAAACACTCATCCACCTCAACTGCCACAACTAACTACCCCATCATCATCAACAATCATAAATGGCACTGCCCATCATTATAAACTACCACTACCCACTACCACCTTCCTTAATCACAACTACCATTACCACCCGCCATTATTAACTATCACCACTCACCACCACCATTCTCAATCATAATTTCCACCACTACTAATCACCACTAGCTACTACCCTAAACCACCACCATCAACCAAACCTACCACCAACCACAGCCTCTAGTCGGCATTCACAAGCATCACTGTTAGCCATTACCACTAGAAACTACTATATTATAAAAAATTATATATTTTATTGATAGAATATTAGATTAATTAGTATTTCATTAGAATTTTATGTTTATTAATTTTTAAATAAAGATAAATTTTATACATTCAGGTATTAAAAATCAAACAGTCTTAATCATTTAATATTCAGATCTTAATAAACATCTTAAAATTCATATGTGTATTCAGATTTAGATGTCTTAATCTTAATAAACATCTTAATATCCAGATTCAGACGTCTTAATCTTAAAAAAAGCAAATGAGGCCTTAGTCTCAAAGTTGAAAGGTTAAGTTGGAATGATTGACAGGATATTGACTTATGTGTAAACAACTCCTAAATAGAGTTTTGATATTCCGTTAGATCCGTTGGGTGATTTTGGAGTTAGGAGCATATCCGGATTGTGATTTGGAGGTCTGTAGTTGAACTAGCTTGAAATAGCGAAAGTTGGATATTTGAAAAGTTTGACCAGGATTGAAAATTTTGATATCGTGGTTGGATTGGAGTTCCGTAAGTTAGAGTAGGTCCTTGGTGTCATTTGTGACTTGTGTGCAAAAATTTAGGTCAATCGGACGTGATTTGATAGGTTTCGACGTCGTTTGTAAAAATTAAAATTCCTTAGTTTCAATAGGCTTGAATTCAGGTGTAATTCGTGTTTATTATATTGTTTGAGGTGATTTGAAGGCTTGAGTAAGTTCGTGTCATATTTTAGGACTTGTTGGTATGTTTGGTTGAGGTCTCGGGGTCCTCGGGGTCCTCGGGGTTGATTCTGGATGGTTAACGGATCAAAGTTGAATTTGAGAGGTTGCTGAAGCTGGAGTCTGCTGATGTAGTCGCACCTGTGCAGCTTTGATCGCAGGTGCGGGGTGAGTTGCGCAGCTGCAATTCTAGATGGGAGTGAGCAGGTGGTCGCAGGTGCGAAGGATTTTCCGCACCTACAAGGGCGCAAACGTGGTGATGGGAGCGCAGAAGCAGAGGCATAGCTGGGAGCTGGGTCCGCAGAAGCGGCTCGGGTGGCTCGCAGAAATGAGTCCGCATGAGCGAATCCATGGGCCGCAGGAGCAGAGGAAACCACAGAAGTGGAAGGTTTGTCGCTTTTGTGATGCCGTAGAGGCGGTTAAGTGTCCGCAGAAGCGGAAAGCCTGGACAGTGTCTTATAAACGAGGGTTCCGAGATTTGCTCACCATTTTAAACATTTCAAGCTCGGGTTTTGGTGATTCTTGAGTGGATTTTTCTAGGGATTTCTTAAGGTAAGTCTCTTATTGTCATTTTTAATCAATAATCTTGTTTCCCCATGGAATTTCCCACCTAGCTTGTGTGTGTTTAAGGTGAAATTTGGGAGGTTGAGGCTAGAGATTTGGAGAGTTCGATTTGGGGATTTGGGTGGCGTATTGGTGTCAGATTTCAGTAAATTTAGTATGATTGAACTCATGAATGAATGAGATTTTGGGTTCTGTGACTTTTATCGGATTCCGAGACGTGGGTCCGGGGGCCGGCGTTTGAGCTGATTTTTTACTTTTGATTTATAACTTAGTATTTCCTTGCAGAATTATTTTCTTTAGCCCGTGTTGATTGTATCGTATTGTTTATGGCTAGATTAGGGACATCTGGAGGCCGATTCACGAGGCAAAGGTGTGTTTGGAGTAGAGATTTGTTAGGATTGAGGTAAGTAACAGTTTTAAATTTGGTTCTGAGGGTACGAAACCCGGATTATGTGTCATGTGATTGGTTTTGAGGTGACACACATACTAGGTGACGGGGAGTGTGGGCGTGCACTGTAGGAATTATGACTTGGTCAATTCCATTGAACTGTATAGTTGAATAATCTATTGTTTATCCGTATATTCTCCATATGTTATAGACATTGAATTGCAAACCATGTTAGAAATCATGTTTATGTTATGTGTTGGTACTGTAGGGACCACAGAGGCTGTGTTACATGTTAAATTATCTGCTAATTGTTGTTTGTACTCAGTCTCCATTTTACTTGCATATCATATCTCAATCTCTAATGTTCCTTGTTGATACATTATTCATTTCTATTTGGGCTGATTTTCATGATTAGTGAGAGCCCGAGAGACTGGAGAGGTTGATGACTGAGTGAGGCCGAGGACCTGATTGTGAGGATATTTTATGGGATCGGGTTGCACGGGGTAGTATATTCATTGATTTAAACCATGATTGGATTGTTATAGCGCTTGGGCTGAAGGAGCCCCTCCGAAGTCTGTACATGTCCCCAGTAAGTATAGGTACCTACTGAGTGTGAGTGTCGAGTGCTGAGCGACTAAGAGGAATGAGTGACTGTGAAGAATGAGTGATTGTGAGGTTAGAGTAAATGGGAGGATTGAGTGACTGTTGCTTTGAGAGGATCCATTTGACTTCATTATTGTTGCATTTCAGCTGTCATATTGCTATCATGAAATTTCTGAGAGATACCCATATCGTGTTTTACTTGAACTTGACATAGTTGTTTTGGCCTGAATTGTTGAACTTGAAAGCATATCTACTTCCTATGTTGAAATTATTGTAATTGAGTTATAACAGTGAAGTTCGTCACTACTTTCAGTTCTTTATTTAGTCTTGTTACTTATTGAGTTGGTTGTACTCACGCTACACCCTGCACTTTGTGTGCGGATCCAGGTATTTCCGGACATGGCGGGTGTTGATCCTCTGCGCAGTTGAATGCTTGGAGAATTCAAGGTAGCTGCCCAACGTTCGCACGCCTTGTTTATCCTTCACTATCTTTCTGCTTATTGTAATTAGTTTCGGACTATCGTAAGTAGATTCACCAGACTCGTGATACTTAGATGCTCATGTACTCAGTGACACCCGATGTTGGGAATTTTTGTATTGGGTTTTGACCCTGTATCTAGTTTTTCTTTTGAGTTTTGGTAATTTAAACTTGTGTTGTTTTATTTTCATTTAAACATATTGGAAGTATCATTAAAGTGTCGGCTTTCCTAGTACCACATTAGACACCATCACGACGGGCTAGTTTTAGGGTCGTGAAAACAATGCTGCTTGTTTATCTCAATTAGAAGAAGGATATATTGAAGGTGACAAAATAAAGCACATTTCACCAAAGTTATTTTTAGACATGATCTTCGACATATTGGTGATATAGATGTTCAACAAATTTATTTGATTGATACTTTGGTGGATCTGTTCAATGAATAATTACCAATCTCAACATTTGAGAAGCTGGTATACGGGATTGAATGTGTCATTTTCGAAAAGTAAAGTGATGTTCTCATCAGGGGAAGTAAGATACGTGTTGCACTCTTTTTTCTGTAGCTGATGGTGTATCCTGCTGGATTTTGCTAGCAAGGTTTTTAGCGAGGCAGCAAACAATGTGTAGTACAAGATATGTGTACTCTTTTTCCTTCAGTAAGATTTTTTCCTACAAAGTTTTTTCTTAGTAAGGTTTTAACGAGGCAAATTCTCTATAGGGAGAGCTTTATGAAATATATAACTATATTAGTGGAAGTCTATAACTCCTAATGAAGTTACTCCAACTACTTTTGTCCATTAACCTCCCACTACTTCTTACCATTATGGTTGTAACTCTCACACCTCCATAACTTCCTCCATGATCTTTCCCCACGATCTCAATAGTTAATACCATGTTCATGACATCCCTTGTATTACCTCAATATCATCCTATAAATAGAGGGTTTGGACATCACATTGTAGACACTTGGAAACACTTGATTAAATAAGAAAGTTATCTCTTTCCCTTGTATATTTCTTGTCTATTTCCTTGTTTTATATTATTACTTTAAACTTAATTGCTTAACATAACACAATAAATTTATGACATAACAGATCAACCAGGTCATCCAAATGATCTCATACTGAGAGAGCACAAATTGCGGTGCTACAAAGGGCTTAGCCTTGGGTCTTCTATACAGATTGATGTTGGGCTCAGGGCTACAAATTGATGAAAGCCCAGTAGACATTCCAGCAGAGGGAAACAAGAATCAGAAAGGGATTTTTTCATTCATATACACTATTTGAAACTTTATTACCCTTAATATCCATATTTAGTTAATTACCCGGCATACACAAATTTTGTTTATAAAATATATACGACCTACCTTAAAAGATTCCCAATCCATTATTAGTGCCTACAATTTATGTATTTAGTTATACTTTTTTTTCTTTTTCTCTCCTCTCCCCTTTTCTCTCCAGATCTTCCACCATCCAATATTTGTTTACACTGTACTCCTGCATCATCCAAATGTCAATCGTTTCTTGTACTGGACTAGTTTCCTTCCTTGGCTTGGGGTAAAAAAATAAATGTTAGAGACTCATCTAAAATTACGAGGCTATGACACTTTTCGTCATATGAAGCACAAATTTCAGGAACTTGCATTGTGCGAAAAATTTCAGTGCTCATATCAAAACAAAGAATTAACACCAGATTTTTGTGGGCATACCAATGAAAGACTCCTTTGAAATACATCTTAGAGAAATGGAACGTGTAAGGCCAGGGCAACTCTTGATCCACGTTAGCTAGTTCTTTCCAAGAATCAATGATCGAGTCATAAACCTCAACCTTCCACTCCACCACACTAGGATCATTGAATGGAGGATCCCCGTAAACTTCTGAAATTTTATATCACGTCTTTTGTATATTTTATATCTTATTTATATATAGTAAAAGTAAATTTTATACAATTAATTATATATATTATATAATTTATCTACAACTTTTATACATTATTTCTATTCAGTTATATACAACTACAATAGCATACCACTTAAATACAATTTGTATATTAATTTTATACAATATGTCTTTTGTATATTTTATATCTGAGTTATACATAGTAAAAACAAATTTCATAATAACTAATTATATATTATATAATTTATCTACAAATTTCATACATTATTTCTACTCGGTTATATATAACTACAATATCATACAACTTAAATACAATTTTTATACAATATTGTTCAACTTTCATACAATAGTTGAATTAAAAAAATATAAACAACAAAATACAATTTTTCTACAATTTCGTAAATATAATGTATGTCATGTCGTCGTCTTCTTCTTCGAGTTTCAATCTGAAAATCATCCAAAATCAAGTCTAATCTTCACCAAAACACCCTCAAAATTGAGATATAAACTCCAAAACATAATCTCAATTGTTTGCAACAACACTCAATCCAAACAAATAATGATTTTTGAAAATTCAAATTCGAATTCAAAGCTTCAAAGCTTTTTAATGGCTATAAATGGTAGAATTGATACTCTCTTTTCCTTTGCTTTACATTACTGAAATTAGGTATTGAGAGATAGAGAGAGACGTGGAGAGAATTCTCTATTCTTTGGAACAACATCCAATTCAAACAAATAATGTTTTTTGAAAATCCAAACTCGAATTCAAAGCTTCAAAGCTTTTTAATGGTTGTCAATGGTGGAATCGTGTGTGAGTGCGAGATACGTGAGGGAGGGGAGGGGATGTGGAGAGAGAAACGTGGGGAGAGTGGAAGATATGTTAGAGTTATTTTAGGATACTAATTATTATCATTAATTCACTTAAAATGTGCATAAATGGTTATTGGGTATATAAAATGTAATTATAGTAAAACTTGAGTAGGAAGGGTAATATAGTTTCATCTAGTGTATAGGAATGTAAAAATTTCAATCAAAAAAAGTATGATTTACAACTAATAATTAAGAATTAGCCACAATTTGAAAAGTAATCAAAATTTAGTCCTTTCTTCAAGTAAAATTAAATCTGAATAAAAATACTCTTAAAAATTCAAAAAAATCCAGGATAATATGCTGAAGTTCGATTTTTTACGTATGCGATTCTAGCATAATGTGCTGAACTTTCATAATGTGCTAGAGTTCTAACATCATATGAAACTTTCCGTGTTTCACAGGGTATTTTTGTCCAAATTTTATTTCGCCTAAAATAGTGATTATCTTTTAATGCAAACGCCGTGTATTTTTCAGCTACATATCCGAGCGCACTCTATTCACTCCAGCAGATGGTGAGTCAGCAACCGTATTCCCAAACTCGGTGTTTCATTGCACTAAATTAATTATTTTCGTACATAATAAGTAAGGAAAGTACAAATCTCGTAATTAATTTTAAAACCTTGTGTTTGGGCGATGGGAGCTATATATTATTTTTTGGTAATTCACAAATATTATTAATTAACAAAAAAATAAATTGCATCATATAGAGGCCAACTCAGCCTGTACATATATCTATAGCTCTACTCGAAAATCAATTCGTAAGGGCTAGCCCCTCTTCGGATCATATCAGTCAAGAGAGCTATATTATATTCTATAATTTTATTTTATTTTGAAGCAAGACGTTTTGACCTTCTTATTCGGTAGCTTCTTAATTTGGACATCAACTAGTTATCTAATGTTGTGCCGAAAAAGAATTAACTATATGCTTATTTCGATATTCTTCAGGCTATAGTGTTGATGCCACTATGAAGAAGTTGAGAGCCTTTATTACTTCTCAAGCATATCCAACTACTCAAAACATCTCTCCATAAAATGTAAAGGTATAATCAATAGGTAAATGTATCTTAATTTTTGCTATTTGATATTGTACTTCTATTATTTAATCTTAATCTTACCAATACCACTAAAAAGTGCAATTAATTATTATAGTTACTAATCTATTGTGCAATGTATTAGTTAATTATAGTACTCACAAAAGTAAGTCTTTTTTCTTGCTTTTTTTGAAAATATCCAATCGACTAATTTCTTGATTGTCCAAAGTAAAAATTGATAAACCACTAATCTTCTATAATTAAAAGTAGAAGAAAAAATCAATCTCATTAAGCCAAGTGGCATAATTACAAATAGCTAAATGGCATTACTAAGACAAAATAATCTACCTTTTCAACTAAAAAACATTTTAAATTTTATAAATTTTGAATTAATTAGTTACTCTATTTGAAGTAATAAATATAAACATCTTATGATTTATAATAAAAAACAAAAATATAAACAAAAACTACCAATTCAAATTATGGAGTACTTTCAAGTTTAAGTTCTAAAATTATTTTAAAATAAGAAAAAAAATAATAAAAATAAAAATTTAAATTGAATGGATAGTAGTTTCTTCCTAATATTTATCTATAATTAAAAGTAGAAGAAAAAACAATCTCATTAAGCTAAGTGGCATAACTACAAAAAACCAAGTAGTATTGTTAAGACAACATAAACTACCTTTCTAACTAAAATATATTTTTGAATGTCAAACTTTGAATTAATTGGTTATTGTATTTGCATTAATAAATATAAATATCTTGTAATTATCTATAATAAAAAATAAAATAAAAACTAACCATTCAAATTATGGAGTACTTTCAAGTTGAAGTTTTACAATTATTTTAAAATAAAAAAATAAAAAAGTAAAAAGTAAAAATTCATATATATATTGTCACGACCCAAATTTCCCTCTGTTGGGTATCGTGATGGCACCTAATCTTAGGGACTAGGTAAGCCTAACAGTTACTGAATAACAACAACAATAAAAGAAGACTAGCAATCTCGATATAAAATCTCAACAGAATGAACAAACTTTCCCAAAACCAGTAGTACAAGTCATAAGCTCTACCAAATCTTTCTATCAAATCTAAGTACAACTGTCTAGGAATAAGTAAGTACAGTTGAATAGAAATAAAACAGGAAGGTGACTCCGAAACCTGCGAATGCAACAGCAGGTTACCTTGAGTTTCCTCATCAACGATCTGCGCAGCTACCAACAACCATAACCTGAAGATGCACACAAAAATATGCAGAAGTGTAGTATGACCACACCACAGCGGTGCCCAGTAAGTATCAAGACTAACCTCGGTGAAGTAGTGACGAGGACTAGTCCGGAAACCCACTGGTCTAATAGATAAAAGACATAGCAGTAATGACAGAAACAAAATATTTATCTAAAATCTTCGAATATAATTAACGGCAGGAAAATAATAAGTGGAAGGAAGCGCAGTAATTAAAGCAGCGAAATAGCATGACAGAAATACGCAAAGAGAAAAGGACAGCACGCAAGCCCAAGTCGAAAATCACAATACCATAAACACTCAAAACTCAGCACCGCATCAACTTTACTCACATCAAGCAGTAGCAAGTAGGCTCAGTAAAAACCAGTCAAATCCTCGAGTAAAACCTTTAAAACGTGAGTTTATGTCGAAAATTTTTGAAAATACAACCTTTTCAAGATACAGGAAGAATCTTCTTTGAAGCATACTTTTTCTGTATGTATATGTATTTATTTTATAAAAGAATTCGTTAGAACATAGTTCCCTTAAAAATACGTTGTATTAAAATATACTCTCCCAACATTGTTCATTCAAATATCATTTGTCCAAATATACTTTCCTAAATACTGCTCCTTCAAATATCATTTATTCAAATATACTTGCCCAAAATACTGGTCCTTCAAATATCATTTATTCAAATATACTTTTCCAAATAATGTTCTTTCAAATATCATTTGTTCAAATATACTTTTCCAAATATTGTTCTTTCAAATATCATTTGTTCAAATATACTTTCAAAATAGGAGTCCTTCGGAACTACTTTTCTCGGAGATAATTGCCTTTCAGCTATACATTTCAATGTAAGTATATGTGCATACATGTATACTTTTCAATCCAAATCTCCTCAATGATAAACCACCGGAACTCAGTCTGTAACTCAATAGATAACCATGCAATGCAATGCAGGGGAAAGTCTGAGGTCTCGGTCCGAAGTCCCAATGTAAATATGCAATGCAATGCAGGGGAAAGTCTCAGGTCATAGCCCGCAGTCCCAATGTAAATATGCAATGCAATGCAAGGGAAAGTCTTAGGTCATAGCCCGCAGTCCCTATGTAAATATGCAATGCAATGCAATGCAAGGGAAAGTCTCAGGTCATAGCCCGCAGTCCCAATATAAATATGCAATGCAATGCACAGAGAGAAAACAATCAGAGCACAACAGACACATTGCACAAACCACAACGAGCACCACAACAAACAGAAGACAAATGCAAGGTACGGCGATAAGTTCAACACGAGAACTTCAATCAAAATAGTGGCCAAACTCACTAATAAGCAGAAGTCATTTAAGGGAGAAACCAAGTATCAATGAAGAAATGTAACGAGGAGAAAACCTAACAATTTTAGCAACAATTTACAATACTCAAGTCAATAAATAGAGAACCAATCATCCCGGCAAGAGAAACAACTATAACCAATCTCACCTAACAGTTTATTTCACAGAGTAAACTCAGCTTAAGGAATATTGAATATTAAGAGGCACCAAGGAAACACCGCCAATACGAGTGATGGACAACTATACCTAAGTAGCATTTAAGGTGAATCATGTAAATCATCATGTACGACTCACGGGCATGCTTGACACCAAACTATAGATATTCCAATTCCTGTTAAACAATTATACGACTCGATGATACTAATTCTAATCAATTAGGCAGTTTGTGAAGAAATTTTAGCATAGTGATAGAAGAGGGAAAATATTCAGCTAAGTCAAATTAAGATCAAATAATCAATAAGGAGGCATTGAAGTCAAGGAAATCTAATTCAACGAGAGGAGGATGAAGCTAGTAATCAGAAACTCAACCATAACAGTTACCACTTCATACGCCGGAGATATAGGGACCTAAGAATCCTAAAAGGCCAACCTATTTGCAAATAAGTTCGAGTACGCACTCGTCACCTCGCGTACACGGGCTACAATCAACATAGAAGACTCAAATCCTAAGGGGTAGTTCCCTCACACAAGGTTAGGCAAGATACTTACCTCAAAGACGACAACCGATACTCGAAAATGGACTTCTCGGGTGGGAAGACCTCCGGACGGCTCAAATCGACTAAAACAACTTCAAAAAGCACATAAAACATATAAGGGACTATTCAACACGATAAAGTTTCAATCTTTACTAAGTTATAAAAATCGACCCAAAAAGTCGACCCCCGGGCCCGCACCTCGGAACTCGTCAAATTTTACCAATTCCGATTACCCATTATGATACCAGTTCACTCATACTAAATTTATCCAAATCCGATGAAAATTGGTCATTCAAATCATGAATTCTCAATTTAGAAATTTTCTTTCAAAAACCCAAGTTTCTTCAACCCAAAGCACAAATTAAATGATAAAAAAAAAGAACTAATTCATGAAATATAATCAATTCTAGTTAAATAACACTTGCCCATTCGAATTATGTGAAAAACCTTCAAAGAATCGCCCAAAATCAAGCTCTAGAACTCAAAATGTGTTAAAAATGGTTAAACCCTCATTTTTGGAATTTTATAATCTGCCCAGGCATTTAATGAATCGCGAACGTAGAGGAAAGGTTGCATTCGCGAAGAAGAAAAAATGAGGCGGCTCAGTTGCATTACGCGAACGCGAAGAAGAATGAGCTTGGCTTCCGCGTTTGCGGAAGGTACTATGCGAACGTGTTGAACAGATGACCCCTCCCCCCAGATTACACTTCGTGAACGCGGACGGGCGGACGCGAACGCGAAGAAGAAAACCAAATAAATATTTCAGCAGTGAAAAAAATGAGGAAAAAGGACCCGATACCCATCCGAAACACCCCCGGGGTCCCCGGGACCTCGTCCAACCACACACACACGTCACATAACCTAACACAGACTCGCTCAAGGTTTCAAAACACATAAAATAACACTAACATGACGAATCAATCCAAAAATCAAACTTAGGAAATTTCCAAAACTTCAAATATCCAAACTCGTGCCAAAACCTATCAAATCAACCCGGAACGACGTAAAATTTTGCAGGCAAGTCCCAAATGACACAACAGGCCTACAACCACTCCCGGAATTCCATTTCGAGCCCGATATCAAATTTTCACCTATCGTCCGGAATCGCCGAAATTCTAACTTCCGCCAAATGACCTCAATTTGCTCTACGGACCTCCAAATCCAATTCCGGGCGCACGCCTAAGTCCAAAATCATCATACGAAGCTGTTGGCGTTCACCAAAACTCATTCCGAGGTTGTTTACTTAAAAGTCAAACCTCCGGTCAACTTTCTTCATTTAAGCTTCAAAAATTAAATTTCTCTCCCAGTTTGACTTCGGGTTATCCGGTAACTGAATCTAACCACGCACACAGGTCGATATACATAATGAGGGGCTGATAACGGTCTTATACCACCAAACGGAACTTAAACTCTCAAAACGACCGGTCGGGTCGTTACATATATATATATATATATATATATATATATATATATATATAGAGAGAGAGAGAGAGAGAGAGAGAGAGAGAGAGAGAGAGAGAGAGAAAGAGAGGTAGAGAGAGAGAGAGAGGGGGGTAAAATAATCATATACGGTTAGGGAAAAAATGGGAATTAAAGGTTAAAACAATTGATACATTGAAGTAGCAAAGAAATGGATAGAAAATCAAAGAAGATGGTTATGTGAATGAGATAGAAAAAAGTTAAAACTTGATAGAAAATTGAAGGAGAGCTGAATTAGATCTACTAATCACGCATATACTTGAAGTATTAATCCTTATAATTTAGAAAATATATCACTCTTTGAGTTATAATAAAAAGCAATCTGAAAAAAGCAAACTACAATATCATATAATTCACAATAATATATAAAGAAAAAAAATAGGGATAGTGTGAGTATAATTGTACTGTAAATTAACTTAAGAAATAGATTAAACCATCAAATAATACTCAAAAATGTTATTGATAATTTCAAATAATAAAATAATTATGAGCAATAGAATAAAAGTCTAATATTTGTGACATATATTAAAAGAACTTATTTGTTTAAGCTTTAGACTAATTTAACACCATCCATTTAGAAAAATAATACAATAATATTCGTATTATAGAACGGGAAAATTCTAAATACTGTATAACAAAAATTAATGTATAAAGAGGATAAAAGATATAATGTGATTCTATCCTCACATTAAATTTATTTGATAAAATTAAGTAAATAAATAATATTCGAAATATTATGATAAATTTAAATATCGAAATAACTATGAGAAAGTCATACATGATAAAGTCAAGTTAAATTTTAAGAGTCATACAAAATTATATTCATTGTATTATATTAAACTGGTAACTTATTAATAATTCTTTATACTTTTGATGAATTCAAAATTATAATTTAGTAAAAAAATATTACATTATTTAAATTTTCAGTAAACTGCAAAATGAGAAACTAATCAAATATTACAGTAGAAAAGAATGTATAAAAAGAGGAGGATAAAAATAATTTTATGATATTTATATTTTTAATTGATTAAAAATAAAATATAAATAAATAACACTCAAAAAAATTATCAATAAATTAAGATAATTGAAGCATTTTGAACAGTATAACATAAGTTTAAAAAATATATAGTATATTTCAAGAGTAAGAAAATATATATCTATGTTATATTAAAAGAGAAGTAGTATCAAAATATTAAGCCAAGTGACAAGTTAATAAAAAGTCACATTAGTAAATATATAGTCTTAACTACTTGCTATTTGACAAGAAGAATAAATAAGGAACAAACAATTTATTTGTTACTATATGATGTGTACCCTTTGAGTTTGTTTAGATTTTTGTTATATTTCTGCACACTACATTAAATAATAAAATATAACTAATATTCATTAAAATAATATGATATATTAGATCAGAATTCTATAAAATTAATATTCTGTCAAATTATTACGGTATCTAAAACTAAAACTAGTTAAGATTAAAAGACTGAATCGAACTTACCGAGGTTTTAACTTGTTTTATTGCAAAACCTTGCAAGGTAATTTATTCTTTAATTTGGACGTAGTCAATTGTATCAGCGGAGTCCAAAAGTGACATTATCTCTTTTGACTTTTGCGTTCAAAAATTCTTCTTCCTGTGAGGGGTCATTTGGTTATATGGATTAGGGGCTATCTCCATATAAAATTCGAAATTAAATTTGTTTAGTAATTAATGGTAGGTATTAACTCAATATAAATTATTTATTCATATAAAAGGTGACATTATCTTTCTCGATTATTATCTCAAAATGATAGTAATCAATGAATAATCTAATTTTTGAACGAAACGACCTCATAATGTGCTCCTTTGTTTGGACACGCATTTAAGAATTTTCCTGCTCTCTTCTGAATGTTAAAAGTTCATTGAACTTGCTGACAGAAAAGTCAAATTGTAAAGTAATCGTTGAAAGAAAGAAAAACTGAGAGAGACTAAAGAGAACAAGTTGACCATTTGGGGCTGCGTGGCAGCACTAGAGCCAAATAACACATGGGATTATATACCATTTTCTTATCTTAAAGCTCAAATAGTAAGTCCACTTCCATTAGGAAACAAAACAAACCTTTCACATACTATGTAAGATATTGTATTACCGTAAAGAGTTGGTGGTAGAGTGATGAATATTCTTTTTTTATTATTAATATAATTAGAGGTTTTTTATTCTATTTTTGGGTATGAAGTCATCTTTTTTTAAAAATACTTTATGCTTTAATATAAGGTTTTTCGGGGCGAATTCAATTTAATTAAAATTTATTACAGATAACGAACATTCGGTGAAAAAGAAAAAAAGTATAACTGAAATTGAAAACGCCTTTGTTAATAAACTCTTTACTCTTTAATGTAAAACTTTCCGAATGAATTTGAATTTAGTCAAACCTCAACGTAAATATCGCACACAACATGAAGAAAAAAAATGCAACAAAACAAACATTGATTCATAGCCCCATCGCTTTGTTCTTTTGTGTTTTGGCGTGCTGGAAAATATATTTTTACATAAATGAGGCTTTTGCGTTTGATTGTGAGAAAATTCTTTTTTTTTTTAAAGAATTTATTTTCACCAAAATGAGAAAAAATGACTTCCTTCATATTTGGGTATGAGTCATTTTTCTTTACAATTATTATTGGTGTAATGACTTTCTGTCCACTTAAACTTGTAGGACTTTTAAAAGCCGATACATAAACTTGCACTTTTCCCATTTGAACACTTCAACTTGATGTAATGAATACTAATAAATACATTTGACCGTTGACTATGCCTATCTAGAAGCGACGCAACTGACATGACTAAATGTGTGCATATCACGCTGCAAAAGCGCATGGATAATATCGTTTTTATTAAAAAAAATATGAGAACCGAAATAAAATACAAATGACACAGGAAAATCCCTTTCCCCTTCTAAATTTCCCTCCCTCCCACCTCTGTCGTCTTCTCCTTCTAAATTCAAAGTCAATAAGCCAGAATTCAATGAAGAGACTACCAAACCTGGAAAGGCCAAACATGTGGATGACCAAGGGAGGTGAAGATGTCACGGATTTTGGACAGACGCTGCTCATAATCTCACAATTAAATGAAATCGCCTCTTTTGAAATAGACCTTTACGAGCACGAGTCCTTCGTCGTGTTTATACAAAATTGATTTCAAAAAGCTGACCTCGACCTAGAACTTCTTTAAGCATCAGATTGTATGACGACGGCAAGTCGTGGAGGTAGTACTCCATCGCCTACGCTTGTGTCGTTTTCGCTATCTTATTCCCTATTTTTACTCTTTCTTCTCCCTTTTTTTTTTTTGTCTTTGTTTTGTTCGGCAATGAGTTTCGAGTTGCTTTTAGCTATCGTCTATTATTTTTGGGGTTTTGGCAACGGGCTTGGAGAAGAGCCAGTCAGAGTTCAGGCGAGGCTATCGTGAGAATTTGGGATGAGATGTATGAGAAAGAATGTAATTTGGCTATAATTTTCTAATTAAATCCTTAGATAACCTTGAACATACACCTGTCAATAAAATGTGACTGAATGAAAGATGTGGCTATACAAAATATTAAATTAAATCTATATCAGCAACGATTTAGCAACGCGCACCATCACAAGTGTTTATTAGTAATCATATTTTCAAGTAAATGTGTTCAAATGGGAAACCCAAGAGTTCATATCGGCTTTACAAACGGATGCAAGTTTAAGTGGCCAAAAAGCCATTTCGCCATTTTAATTCTTAACTTGTTATTGTTGATTTTAATTTCTCCATGTTATCTCAATTCTTAATTTTTCTTCATATTATTACTCAAATCAACACTAACATTATTATCAGTATCAAATACTCAAATATTTCATAAGAACCCTATTCTATTTGTTAATTTTTATCAATATTCAATAAAATAACTTTTTAAAAAATTATTTTCTACTCTCCAACCAAGCACCATAAAATATTTTCTAAAAGATATTTTCCAAAAAGTAAGTATTCTTTTATAAATATTTTCTGTCCTAACTAAACACATTTTAAAATAAATAATCATTTTCCTTTATTAATCTTTGGATTTTTGTTTTTCATTAATTATTCTAGTATTAATTATTCCATTTTCAAGACTGTTTTTTGTCAAACAAGAGAAATGAAAAGTGGGTAAAAAAAAAAAGAGAAAAGAAAGAAAAAGGGTGTCTCATGTTCACACGGTCTCTATTTCTTCATGTGATTTTGGATTTAGTTAAATTAAATTATTGTTTCAGCTTGCATAGAGAAACTTTTTTCCAACGACCCACATTTTGACTTTTTGGAGAATTAAAACGTTTTGCACCTTCTTCTCTCTTTCATTCCCAATTTTTCTTCATATTTTTTTTCCTAAAGTGATTGATCTGAGATTCAAAGCCTTTCTATTCTTGACGACGTATTCTTCTACATAAGAAAAGGTAACCTTTCCAGATTGTAATTTTCAATTTTGTTGTGATTTATTAATGCATATGTAAAGGGATTTTGATTGTTATTTGTTGTTAGTTCTGCATGAATTTTTGGTCGAGCTTACTTGTATATATCCATTTCAATGCTTTTGCTAATAATTCTCTTAGTTTGTGCCAGTTTCTTAAATCTTCAGCTGCTTTAGTTTAGATTTTTTTTCTTTCTTTCTGATTTAAAGCAGCAAAAGGGTCTGTGAGAAAAGTTACTACTAAGATGTGATAATCAAAGCTTCAGTTTTTTCCTAACAATTAGCATGAATTTGGTAAGTATAACTCATATGCATAGTTGTAAGCAACTGAGAATTCGGTGGTGGGCATTAAAGGGTGCTAACTAGTTAGCGGTTTAAGAAAAAATATGAGAGGAAGGAACATGAGATTTAGATGGAGGAGGGGTAGATATCCTGTGGAAGGAAATATTAGTTTGCAATTAAAAAGTAGCAAATGAAGTGATAGAGGTGTGTCTAAAGGTTTAAGACCTCGACCACAAGAATCCTGGTGGTGGAATGAGGTGGTGCTATGAGTTTATTAAAACTAAAAGAGAGTGCTATAGGAAATTACCAGAAACAGAAGATGGAGTAGTCTTTGAAGAGTATAAGAGAGCTAAGAAAACTATCAATAAAACTCGAGGAGAAATCCTCGATGACTTGTAACAAAAGTTAGGGACACGAGAAGGAGAGAAAGAAGTAGCAAAAACTAGTATGATTGAGATAAAAGAGGACTAAGGACTTAAACCAAGTGAATTGTATTAAAGACGATTCTAAACAAGTACTGGCTAGAGATAGTGGGACCAATGAGATATGGAGAGGCTATTTTGACCAATTGTTCAATACATACATCTGTACATGATAGAAACTTTAGTTACACTCATAGAATTATGTCAGCTGAGGTAAAGGATGCCATGAAAAATATGAAGATCACAAAAACTTGTTGTCCAAATGGTATCTTCATAGGGATTAGGAAATATCTTGGAATAGGATGGTTTACCAAGCTGTTTAATGCTATACTAAGGAGTGGTATGATGCTCGGCGAGTGGAGAAGGAGTACATTGATCTCAATTTATAAGAACAAAGGAGATATTGAAATTTTTGCCAACTGTCATGGAATTAAACACGAGTCATATGATGAAACTTTGGAAAAGAGTGGTAGGGCATACATTTAGCGACACTACAAGAATGAATAAGAACCATTTTGGTTTTATGCCCAGTGGATCTACAATGAGAGCTATATTTTTGCTGAGAAGATTGATGAAAAATTATCGTGAGAGGAAAAAAGATCTACAAATGGTGTTCATTGACTTGGAGAAAACATATAATAGAGTACCAAGAAAGGTCATTTGGTGGGTGTTGGAGAAGAAATTAATTCATGTTAAATATATAAATATCACAAAAAACATGTATGAAAGCGCCGTCGCTAGTGTTCCATAAAGCAAACAAAAATGAACAGCTTTTCTATTTATCTTTCTCTTTTTACTCTTTCTGAAAATAGGATTGCATTTTTATCCTTGGGAACATCTGTGGATCAACTGTGCTCAATCTTTACTTTGACAAATATATTGCTGTCTTTAAAATCTTCCTCGGGCTGTTACTGGTTTTAGTCCCCTTTGACGAAGCCTTGCTGATTGCTTGATCTGTTTATTGTTCGTGTCCTAGTTGCTATTGATAAAGTGATTGCTGCTTTTGCCTTATTTCTTTTCAACCTATCATATTTCTCAGTTATGTATTCTTTAGCTTGGTTGCTGACTTTTATAGCTTGCTAATATGTTGCTAGTCCTTTTTGGAAGAGGAAGAGCTGTAGCATTTTGTGAATCAGAATAGCTTGTAATATGCAAGGAACTGGTCGATAATGTTGGACCTAATTGACTACTTTTCATTTGACTTCTTCTTGTGAGAGGAGTTGACTGACATGTTTCCCACTAATAGCTCTATTAATGGGCAGAAAGATATAAGAGTTCAGGGACAAAGCTCTAATTTGGCAAGCAGGTAATCATTGAGCTAGATTATGTTGGAAATTTTAGGTCGAGTGTGTATGTCTGTTAATTCATCTCAGTTGCAGACATGATTTTGGGATGACTTCTCTACCAAAAAATTTGATGGGAAATGACACCATCAGCGGCTCTCAGGATCATGAAGCTATGGTAGCTTTTCACTTTTTTTACAGAATATAACTTACACAGTATGAAGGGAGACTATGTTATGCTAATGCTGAATAAATCTGTGATCAGGAGCTATATTCACGTGCTAAAGCAAAACAGGAAGAAATTCTATATCTTCGGGAACAGATTGCTCTTGCCAGTGTTCGGGTGTGCCATTTTTTTTAGCCTTCGCTCATTTTCTTTTTGCTTAAGAGATAATACACCCTATTGTTCAACTTGTACCTTAAGCACATTGCATTGTTACCATGTTATTAGGAATCACAGCTCTTGAATGAGAAGTATGGACTTGAGAAGAAATTTTCTGAACTACGCATGGTTTGTCTTTCTTGTCTGACTGAATTTACTTGTTTAATCTTTTTGTTCTATACATTCTTGTAGTGTTGTTATTTTTGCACTTGTAGGCGCTAGATGAGAAGCAAAGTGAAGCTATAATGTCTGCCTCAAACGAACTGGCCCGCAGGAAAGGTGATCTTGAAGAAAATTTAAGATTGGTCAACGAGTTAAAGGTAAGCGCTAGAGTTGACCTGGTACTTTTTTGGGTGTATCAGCCTCAGTCTTTGAGAATATTTTTGCACTTGTTGTTCTTGATTTAACTGCCAAATATTGGTTTCTTCTTTGAGAACTTGTAAGAACTGTATATACAGAAACCAACTAGCTTGGGATTGAGTCATAGTAGTGTAGTAGTAGTTGTTTGTTGTTTTATCCTCTATCTGCATATCTTTCTAGGATTTTGTTTATTGAAAGACTTATTCTTTTTTATCAGGATACAGAGAATGACAGATATATTTTTATGTCATCCATGCTTGGATTATTGGCTGAATATGGCATCTTTCCTCGTGTGGCTAATGCCTCTAGTCTGACCAACAATGTGAAGGTACTGATCACATAGGACTAGAGTAGTTTTTTAATAAGAAAGTATTTTATGTGTCTCTCTCGATCTAATTGTTTACAGTCCATGAGGTATTTAATCTCTGAGGAGTTAAAAGATCCAGCATGCTTTTCATATATTAGTGCTTCAAACTCATCATTGACGTGCAGATTATGTGGATCTGTAGTTTCTTATGAGTTTCTTCTTCTTTTCCTTGTTCGTTAAAAAGCTGGTTCAAATCTTTGATATGGTCCCTTGCTTAATGTCTTCTCTGTTATTCTAACATGGATTATATTCACATTGAGCATCTTGACCAGCCACTAGACATTAAATTAAAGGCTATATGTTGAAGAAAAGATATCTAATTGCTACACATTATTTCTGTGACAAGTTTTAACAATGTCAATTTAATTGCTCTTCTGTATCGTGATAGGCAAAATATATTAAATTGCTAGTTTTGCAAAGTTGGTTATTTGATGATGCCGGAACTATTTTCATCTGGCCTGACTAAATTAGAAACGTATGGCGCATGGTACAATACTTGTATCGGACGTATTGCTCTGGCCGGTCAAAAATTGCTTTGGCAAGAGTACTGCCCACAAAAATGTTGTCATTTTTCTAATCCGGAGAAATTCATTTAACAGTCATAGTGGCAATAAACGCTACAACATATCTATTTCCAAAAGCATTCCTTAAAACTTCCATCATCATTCTTTTGTTGTATATCATGCTTGGCATGCTAATAATACTGCCATGTGGATGTTGATGGGATCACTACTGGAGTTCTTATGCCAGACTAATCTGAAGGCCTGAATGAATGCCATTATTCTCAAGTTTTGCTTTTCGGTGTTGTGAGGACTGAGGAAAACTAGACTTGTATGATCGGAAATCTTTTTGCTTCTGTGCTGTTAAATTCTGCCTGATTCAGAATTTAATGTTAAATAAAACTTTTTCCTGCCTAAATGAGCTTGTTATACTATAGAGGTGCGCACAAGCTGGCTCGGTCACCATCGTCATATAAAAAGAAAAAAGAAATACTATAGAGGTATCTGGTGGTTGCAAAATCTACAAAAGAATCAATCATTCAACTATGCCTTAATCCCAACTAGTTGAGAGAAGCTTTATAAATCCTTTGTATCCAGTATGCTATTATCATTATTCAGAGGATCATCATAATTAGACGTTGAGAAAAGCTTTATGAATCCTTTGTGTCCGTTCCTTTCTAGTCAATATTTAAAGGATCATTATTTTATTGTTAGACGAAATTAGACAAACTTCTCCTTTTCCTTTCACTTTGAATCTAGTCGTATAGGCTATAGCATTAATGAATGTTGTATTTGGTGCATTGTAGTTTTCCTTCCAGAGTACCACATCTGATCCAGCTTTGCTCTACTTAATCTTTTGCAGCACTTACACGATCAACTGGAGATGAAGATCAGAACTTCACATGTAAGGTTTTGACATTGTATGACACATTTACAATCTTATCAGTTCTGATTTTGTATTTACGAACAAGATATAGGGAGCATAGCCTTTTCCACTAAGCTATATACTTTTTTTTTCTTTTGGCAAATTGCGGGATGTTTACCTCAGCAGGCTATCAGAATACTCTAAATGCAAAGAAAGCATTATACTGTTTCTTTTGGAAATTGCGCTTGTTGTTTATTTCAGTAGACTATCAGATTACTATAAATGCAGGTGACCAGCATCACCAATTCAGGTTTGAGAAACCTTTTATGTACTCAGTTCCAAAGCTGAGATATCTAAGAACATACATTAGAAAGGAAATAAAAAGCAATTGGGGTTTTTTTTTTGGGGGGGGGGGGGGG